>BMAO01037372.1:0-19114 GCA_019973975.1 Trichonephila clavata
AAATGATTAGGAAATTATTTCAGAATGTCTTTATTGGAGATTTTTCTTCGAACATACACAAGTAAACTTTTACATACTTCATTAAAAAGCAATATTTTGAAGTGATATTTATGGAATACTATGAACAAGAACATTGGTTAAAGCAAAGTAATGAGTGAGGGGTGAAAATTGTTTTATAATTCCTTAATAACTATTTAAAAAGTTCACTAAATTATCTCAATTAAGGTTATCAGAAATTTAATGTTATAAGAATTAACCAAAAGTTCATTTTGCCACAGTAAAATAATTATTGAAAAAACATTTCTAAATTAACGAGTTTCAACTTACATTTCATTTTGAACCAAAAACTTTATATGCCTTCAAATTTTAGTTTTATTGTTAAGAAAATGTGACCATTGGCAATTAACGTTAATTTTTTTATTTCTAACATCCTATTGTAATTGATTTCTTTTGTTATACTAAATATAAAATATATAAATAACATTTAGAAAATAAGTTTAATTTACTATTGGAATATTTCAGTAATGGCTGGCGCGGTGAAGCCCATAGTGATGCTCAGTTTAAAGGATGGCAAAAACATTTCAATACATACACTATTCGTGGAAGATCTAATGTAAGTTAAATTTATTTAGCCAACAACTGCTTATTTTTGGTAATTTGTCTACATTTATTAAATTAATTTCATGTAAAATTAAAATATTTGTTAATTATATTATGTTTAAAATTTGCTATGTTATGTACTTTTGTATATCCTTGTATATTCTAGTGTCAGTTGCAGTCCAAGTATATAAAAGTGGTGTTAAAAAATTACTCTGGAAAGAATTTAGTTAAAATATTTTTCAAATGTAGTCAATAAAAACTAAATACAAAAATGATTATTGTAAATTAACAGCATAAATGATCTTTTGAAGAATGATCACTTTGGTGAAGATAATACAAAGAATTTTTTATTCTTGTATAGTTAAAACTAATTTTAATTTATTATGTGGGGAACTCAGCCCTGCTTCCAGCTGTATACCGGTATAGCTTGTTAGAAATCAAGCTACTGAGTATAGTTATAAATTACATTAAGGGCATTATTTCATTAATGATAATTAGTATATCTTTGAAATTCATAATTGCTCTTTTTTATTCTGTTCAAAGTAGTTCTCAGATGCTACAAGAACTGAGTTTTTAGTTTGTATAAATATTTGCATAGTAGGTATTAAAGATAGCTACTATAGTAAACTGTTTTAAATCTCATTTAGTGCAAATAATGATCTCTAGACAGGGACTTCTTGAGGCCCTAAGCCCCTTTGTAAAAGTAGCACTGGGCCCTTATGCAAATGTAGGCCCCACCTATGGTTCTTAAAAGTAGACTGTGCATAGAATACATTATCAAACACTCGCACAAGAATTAACTGGAACAAATAAATGTGCATGGCTTATAATCATGCAAACCGACTACTGCCTTTTGATTGAAACGAGTAATGATGTGCATGGTGGTAGGCTAGGCTTATACATGGATGAGGGTCATCACATGTAGATAGTTGACATATTGTCCAATATTCCCAGTTTTTTGCAGAATACAACTGTAAATAAACATTTGACAGTTGAAATTATTCAAATTATGATCTTATTAAGGCCTAGTTGTAAATGAGACGAGGCCCCGAACCATTTGGCCCATGCCTTAAGATGTCCTGTTTCTGGAACAAATCAATTTTGTTTTTAAAATTTTATTAAGATAAGAACTTATTCTTCATTATTTGTACTTGCTAATGATTAAATAATTGAACATTCATTCTGTTACAATTGTTTTTATTGTATTTGAAGATAAAACATTGATATACAAAGAATTTCATTGTAGCTGCATGAATATAAGCAAGTAAACAAACTACAAATAACTTGTTATTGGTGACCTAGGCAACAACTCATGGTTCGTAGTCAATGTGTTTAAAATACACATGCTCAGTCAAATAAATGAATAAAAATAAAGAGAAAATGTCAAAGTTAGGAGTACTTGTAGAAAGATTTCTTAAAAATCATAAGAAATTTAATGACCTACCTTGAAACAATTTTCTGAAACAGTTTAAGTATGCAATTATTAACTTAAACCTTCGATCACATTGTGGTAATGAGTGGGGGTACTTATTGGTTACAGAATCATGAAGCCAAACACAGCAACACATAGAAACACATCAAATTCTGTTTTATCATTGTGTTTGTGGTGAATGTATTTTATAAGATATCACCAATTTTCATGTTGGCGATAACAATTCAAGGTCCCGTAATCATTAAATATCCAAACATTTCTGTTCTCTGTTGCCATTATCGATGACCAGTTACAGTGCTATTTGCAATAACAAGGGGGATAAAGATATTATTAACTGCTGGTGTTCTTTTGTACATGTATTTAGACATTTATGAGCTTAGGGTAAAATTGATTTTTTTTTTAAGTTTAGACCACTAAAAAATGCTACCCCAAAGCAGATTGTCCTTTTCTAGATATGCTACTGCATAAGTATTTTTGAATCTTTGCTATTAATATTGTTTCTTAGTAGTGTTTTTAAGCATCAACATGCATGAGGCTTGCTTCTGTTGAAACCATTCTTTGAAGTAACAAAGGTTAATGTTTATGGAATTTAACCCATGATTATTTGTTTTGAACTAAAAACAATCTTGTATTGTAGGAAATTAGTCATAGGTTAGGTTAAAAAATAATTTTAAAAAAATCCTGGTAATAATATAGAATATTTATTTTTTTTTTAAAATTAGTATGTAGACTTTTGGCAACAATATGCATTTATTGCTAAAATTTACTATAACTTATACAAATAGTCATATTATATTTTTATTCATTTGTATAGCAATTTCCTTATTTATGAATGAGATACAGCAAAGCAATTGTGATTTTTTTTTTTTTAACAAAGCAACCTTGCATTTGATGTACTCAGTCCAAAAATCAAAATCTTTTACACCTGGCACTATGCAATTCTTTCCAATGCAGTTCCTTTGAATAGTACCCAATGCATATATTCTGTGAGTCAATAGGCAATGGTAGCAAATCGGATGTATAGAAATTGTCAAAATATAGGATTTGGTTCATTTTTCATGGAATTGATCGACACTATCTAATCACTGTATCACCAACTACGCCAACATCAGAATCATTGGTTAAGTTGTCAACATCTTGTTTACCAGAATGTTTCAAAACTATAAGCATATCCAGAGCGAGCACAAAACAAATAACTTGAAACCCCATTTAAGGGGGTTTTGGGGTAAATATTTTTCATAAAATGAGCTCCTTTAGTCTTAACACATTTGCTCATCTAGAGAGAGCCTTCGGTCAAATGGTGCCACACTCACGAACAATTTGTTCAAGTGTACTACAATTAGTTCTATTTTATGAAGAGGATCATGGTTTGGGTGTCCAACCGGCTTGTGCTGTGCATTATCATTGAAATGAATTACGAATCTTATTTTCTCAAATCTATTTACAGTCATCTGTTGTATATGATTGAAGCCATATTTACCCCAGTAGGATCTGACATTTGGATAATGGTACACAGACATAAGTATGATAATACCTAGAAATTGACAGATTTCAGTAGCAGGTATAAGAGGACAGTTGGAAACAAAAAAAAATTTATTGCTCGATGTATAAATTTGTTTGCTCCACAAAAAGTAAGTATATCCTCATTTATGAATTCAGACAAAAATTGGAATTGTGTTCCAAGCGCGGCTAGTGGAGGGGAAGGTCTGTATTTCCTGTGAAACATATATGTTCTTCACTGTATTGCAAATTATGCTTTATCCATATAAGTTCTCTACTTCGCTGCCTCCAAGCTGCAACACAAAGAAGGCTTGAATGTGGTTGACTATTCAAATGTTCTGGTTTATTGAAGTGGTTCAATCATCTTTCTTCGTGTCGAGAGAAGATTTTCATGGTCTTCATCATTATTGTCCCCTAATTTGTTTATCATATCTTGTAGGACCAGGTGATTATCAATTTCATTGAGATCCCCCATATCCTCTTTGTCTTTAGAAATGACTTCATTTCCTATTTTTGTGCAAATAAATCCAGAAAAGCTGTCTAGACAGCAAACTAGGCTAAAAGGCCCTAGACACCAAAAGTACCTACTTATAATTACTTATGAAACAAATGCATGACATTTGGCAACATACAGTATTTTCCAAAAATCTGGCTTGTATGAAATTTAATTTTCAAATACAACATCAGACATTGATAGCTTTACCTGATAACATATTAGAAATAATTTCTTTTAGGAACTCGACGGTAGAAACTATGTCTGACTACACTGAACTTCTCTCTCTCTTATGACACCACATTCAGATGTCAAAAAACGAGTTAATTTACCCACCAAACGTTATGTCAACTTTTTTTTCTCAATATTCATTTATTGCCTATAGTTACTAACATGCATTCGGAAACACAGGCACTCAAGTTTTTGAATAAAATTATGTGAAAATAAATGTAAACAATTAGCAGCAATATGTATTTAAGAGTTAACTCATTATTTTTATATGATTTGAAATTATGTGGTCTTACTGGATTAAGAAATAAAAGAACATTATGTGTATCATTGATTTTTTTTTTTTTTAGATAACGTATGCCACATTTGGTACACTTGCTCTCATTGGTCTTTACAATATGTTGAAACCCAAGAAGAAGCAACAAAAGAACTAATGATATATCAACAACTTCAGATATTCTAACTAATCTATGTAATGTACTAAAAAATACCTTTGTGAACATTAAATTAGAATTGATATTGTTTGTATGTTTTTCGTTGTGCTTTTTTAAAAAATTTACTGTATTAATAATGAAAGTCATGCAAATTTTTCAGAATTCCTCAGATGTGAACTGAGTCATGTTACATTAATTTATGTTATGCTTGTAAAGCAAAATAAATTCATAAAATTTAGTTTTTGTTCTTTTGTGGCATATTGCCAAGAATTAAAAATGTCATAATACGGTTCTGTTTCTGCATTTTTATTCTTTTTGCAAAAAACTGTTACTTTAAATTTTTAAGAAAGTTATATTACAGATGTAGATATTTATTTTCCTTAAACAATTTTTTCCATGCTGTAACATCTATTCAAAGCAATTTGCATAAATAAAAATATTTAAGCCATTTTTTCATGCAAATATTTGCATTTTAATTATATTTTTTAAGAACTTTATTTACAGTAAGTTTAACATTTGTTAGAAACAAGAAATCTTCATTCACACTGTAAGAAATTTAAAACTAAATTGAAAATAGGTGCTAAAATCTGTTTAAATTCAAACTATAGTCATTTCTGAAAATTTATACGAAGGGGAAAAAATTTCCTTTTTATTATATTACATATACCATATGCATATTAATACTAATAATCACTTATAAAATTATTTAAACCTATTTAATTTCCTTGATTATCACAACTTATGAAATAATTTTTGGATAAATATGTGTAGTACATATAATGCAATCTCTATTTCAAGACATTCTGCACAATTATTGATTCTACACTGCTGGCCATTAAGATTGCCCATACCCATATACTGCACTCTCCTATAAAGATGTATTTAGCACAATGTTTGAATTTTGAATATAAATGTGTTTTCTCATCATTTGAATGAACTTTTACATCAACTCACAAATATGTTACTTATGGCAAGAAATATTTCACTCTGATTTGGCTGGTAATATTAAATGGATAGTGTAATGTTATTTGAATAATTTATTCATATTGTTTCTTATGCCACCTGATCTCGACTGTGTCAGACTCAGGCCCATGAAATTCATCATGGCAAGGGGCTAGATGTACGCCTGTTGTTGGCCATAGCTTTGAGCACCATTCAGATGATAGTATGATTTAGCTCGGTTCCACCCCAATTTTTAGGTAGAACACCCTGGGGGAGGGCCAGGAGCTTCCCACTTCTCTTCCACCAACCACACAAGAGGACTTGCGGCTCGACGGCTATTTTAAAGTACCCCCATGCCACAAAGGCACTATACATTTACAAATATCCATGTCTTCTCCGGGATTCGAATGCAAGCCCTACACCACTATACCAGATCGGTGACAAAGTTTATTCATAAATTAGTTTTATATAGATCATTTACAAATAAAAACATCATGGATTACTTACAGCCTGAATTACAAACAGGAGAATTAACAGAAAGGTGATAGTTATACTTAATAGTTGTTACAATATCTATGGATGTGTTTATTTTAAAGAATGTTCAAGATATCTCTAGTCATTCCCCTTTGCAATTTCTGTGTGGCCGCGGTAGCCTAATGGACATGTAGCCAGCGTGTCATACTTTTGAGCCTAGTACAGCTAAAAACCCACCATGTAGACAGCAATGCACATTAAATATGTCAAGGCTTAAATGTCCTCCTGTTGGTGTGGAAATTAGGAGAGAGGGGGTGTTGGCCTCATCAATTGACCATGGCTGAAAATGATGTCCATCGCCAAAAGCCCCAGTGTAGCTGAATAGTGCTATGTTTTTTTTCACTCACCCACAACATTTTCTATCAATTGTCAGTAATTCTTCAACCACTGGTCCCTTTTTGATTGGAAAAAAATATCAATAATAAGATCTAGTGCAGGTATGTTTAGGTCTCTGGAGTTCTGATTCCATTGATATAAATTCTTGACTTTAACTTAAAAGTTGACACATCACAAAATGTCCATCTAACAATTCTCACGGGGCCAGTCGAATTTCAGCAGGCTTATTTGTCAGTATATAAAGAGTGCTACATACAAAATTGTTTATGCACATATGGTTTTTCCATAATTCCTTAACGTTTTTACACTATATAAAACCAAGATCAAATTTAGTGCATTGGTAAGAATAATTTTAAAAAATGAACTGTGCAATTTACAAGAAAAAAATTATGTATTGCTTAGTATTTTTGGTATTTAAAAATACTAAAAAATGTGTTTGAAAAAAAATTTAATATACACCTGACATTCAAAATATATTACGAGGGTGGATTGATAAGTTTCCGGCCTGACCAAGAAAAACAACGTTTTTAAGAATTTTTTTTTTTATTTCTCAACATAATCTCCTCCAAGGCTGATACATTTCTCATAGCGGTGTTCTAGTCTAGTAATGCCATCTCTATAGACTGATTCGTCAAGCTCCTCAAAATACCCATTTACAGCTTCGATTACTTCTTCATTGTCCGCAAATCTCTTACCGCCAAGCCATTTTTTGAGGTTAGGAAACAGATAATAGTCACTTGGGGCTAGGTCTGGAGAGTAGGGAGGGTGCGGCATCAATTCAAACTTCAGATCATTGATTTTAGCCATCGCAACGATTGACGTGTGCGCTGGTGCGTTATCGTGATGAAACAAGATTTTTTTCTTCGCCAGATGAGGTCGTTTAATTTTCACTTCGTGGCTCAAACGCTGCAATAAGTCTGCATAGTATTGACCAGTGATAGTTTTACCCTTTTTAAGGTAATCAATGTATATAATACCTCTTGCATCCCAAAAACAGTAGCCATAACCTTGTTCGCCGAAAAAATTGTTTTTGCCTTCTTTGGAGTTGGTTCCCCTGGTCCAATCCACTGTTTAGACTGTTCTTTGGTTTCAGGAGGTAGTGGTGGACCCAAGTTTCGTCAACGGTTACGAATCGACGCAAAAATTCGCTTGGATTACGCTTATACAACGCCAAATTGGCGGTAGAAATGTTCTTTCGAATCAATTTTTGGTCGACTGTTAGCAAACGCGGCACCCATCTTGCACAGAGCTTTTCCATATACAAATGTTGGTGCAAAATATTTTGTACACGTTCATATGACATCTTACAGGTCTCAGCTATCTCACGCACTTTTAATCTGCGGTCTTTCAGCACTATTTGATGGATTTTTTCGATCATATCTGGAGTTGTGACCTCAATGGGGCGTCCTGAGCGAGGCTCATCAGAGGTGCTCACACGACCCTTTTTAAACTCGGAAACCCACTGCTTAACGGTTGAATATGATGGGAGGATGTCCCCAGTGTTGAGTCCATCTCTTCTTTAATTTCCTTCGGCGTTAACCCTTCAAATAAAAGTATTTGATGACAGCACGAATTTCCAGCTTTTTTTTACGAAAAACACAGAGGCGTCTTGTTCAGCGTGCTCTCAAACCTAAACTAACATGGCGATCGGACTGAAACTATAGCTACAAGCTATCTAAGGATGGTACTATAGAACGCCACCTCAAGGTAGGCCTAGTGGCGCCATCTCTTGGTCAGGCCGGAAACTTATCAATCCACCCTCGTATATTGCTGAATTATAGAAATTTACTATATTAAATCAGAAAAATGAAATTGCAATATTATACAATGAAAAAAAATCTTATTCATTACAAACCCATAAAACTAAATATTTATACGTATTGAGAGAGATTTCAAAATTAATTTAAATTCATTCATTACTTTTAAAATTAGTCTTGTTTCATTTAATTTATATATATATTTATATTTAAAAAATCATTTTGTTTTATGAATATCAATAAAAAAATGTACAACTTATAAACACAACAGCCAAATATTTGTTACTATGAAAATCATTTAACACGAAACTGAGGGGACTGAATATTTTTTCATGTTAAAGGATATTGCACAAAAAAAAACATATCCAACAAAATTAAGTTTATTAGAGTACATTTTATTTACATAGATAAAATGTGCATGAATTTAATAAAGATCTGTTAAACAAAAATATTCACTAGAACTTAATGAATTTAATGCAAAATTTTCATGTTTCTTGAAAAACATTTATTGAGTTTTTTTTTAATAATCTGAGATCTTTTTTCAGGCATCAAAGTGTTCGATGTTGTCCATTTAGTTATTCATTTCACCATGGGAATGTGTGTCTAAATAACTGCACATACTTTTCATAATGTTCAATATTTCAGATGATGTAGGAACAGGGGAGTTGCATTATTCATTACATTTTCGTCGTCGGAATCTGCATCAATATTTTTTTAATTTTGGACAAAATGTTTTTGTCTGCCATAATTGAGGCTGTATTCATATTATCAATCCAATTTTGCAGAAACTTTCTAAAACATTTTATTAAGCGAAGGGAAATTTTTTCGTGTTAGGAGAAAAAAATGCATGAAAATACATAGTAGTTAGTCAGGATTGTAGTATTATTTCATGTTAACGTATTTCACTGTATATTATTTTTCAGATATTTTTTAAACATGGGCCAACTATAAGATTACTTTAATTTAAATTCCTTTAATTCATAATTTGGTTTGTGAATTTAAAGAAAATTTAATATCAATGATATGCTTAAAAAATAATTATAAATGACAGTAAAATCTCTAATATAAGAATATTTAAACTACTTCTTAATTTTGAAACAAGTATTAAGAAAAATTAATATTTAAAAAAATAAGCATTCCATCATGTTTAACTTATTCATTTTATATAGCATATTTAACTTATATGTATTCATTTTTAACTTATATTATATTCATTTAACTATATTAATTTTATATCTATAATTTATCAACACTAAATTCTAGTGCTAATATCACAATTTATGTACTAAATGAATATAAATTTCAACTAAATGTGAAATATTTATTAATTGAAAATTTGGTTTTTCAACATTCATTATTCAAATACATAATAAAAACAAACTTGCTTTTAACAGTTTCTTATAATTGTATATTTTAAAACAATATACATATTTTTATAAAAATACAAAAAAAAAATAACTATGATAAGTAAAAAAATAATCTTAACTTTAGTTAAAGGTAAATAATTTTCTCATCTGGCTGCAAAAGTAAATGCTATAAATATTAATAATTAGCTAGAATTTATGTTTATACAAAATTGAATAAATATACTATTCAAACTTAATTATGATTTGCAGAGATGTTATAATTACCATATAATGTGCACTTTTAACACAAAAAATAAATTTACGACTGCACATTAAACACTAGATATAAATTATAGCTTTAAAAAAAACAGATTCACATAAAAAAATTAGATTTCTACAATAAATTCAATGATATTATTTAAAAGGAATGTGACATACCTTAAAAAAATTTCTTTATTTGGTAACATGAACAGTTTGTCTTACTTGTCATTTATTATATCTTCAGGCGAATTCTGTTTCATCTTCACCATATCTGTTTCTCTGATATATAAAAAAATAATCATCTTCCATTCCATTTAAATTGCAAAATATACATTTTTTAAAGGAATTTTTAATTATGCCAGGTTATTTACTTTTACACTCTATTCACACTCTGTTTTTGGACTACAAAAGATAACAGCATTTCACATGTACATTTCAGGTTTCTTTGTAAAAAAAGGGGGGGGTCACATTACGAATACAACCAAACTGAAAAAATGCAGTTTGAAAGTACAGGTGAGCGTAATATGGCAGAATGGTATGATACACAATAAAAAGTAGAAATAGTTTTGAATCAAGAGCTTAAATATAGGTAGATAATAATAATATAAAGAGGAGATAGTATTCTTTCGAATTCAAAATCTTATTGCAAGTAATGTACATTAAAAATTATAATGGGTGCAGTAAGTTTTAATGCATTGATGTAATCTTATAGTTAAACCGCAGAATACCAAATTGTACACTTATATCTGAACTACAAATCTCAACAAGTAGAAAGAACTACTACTAATAAAAAAAATACTATGATTGATTATAGAAGATTGTCAATAGACTAGAAAAAAACTGGTACTTTCCCATTTTGCTGGGGCAGGCTTTTATCGCCCAATGGAATATTCCTGATAGTAACCTTTTACCATTACACTTTCAAAACAAGTCGTGGTCTTTTCTTATCAGTAACCTCTTTTTTCTAATACATTAAAAATGGATTAAACCAATGAGAACTAATATTTTCTATGTGTGTGTTGGGTAGCCAACTAGGCGAGATTTGCACCGGTGAAACAGAAAAGTACCAAAAAACTAAAGAAAATAGTGTGGTTAGATATCAAAATTCCACTAGTTATTCATCAAAATGTCAATCATTTGGCATTTACGCAGGATATGGTAAAACTTCTACATTTTAAATTTTTTTTACTAAGATTTTTTAAAAACATCAAAACTATGGTATTTTCAGAAAATAGCTGCTGAAATCAATTTTATTGTTTGAATAGTTGCATGAGAGGAATTTTATGGTAATGTAATAAGAATTAAAGTCATATCTTAGAAATTAGTGGTGTAATTTAATATGGTTTTTTTTGTGTGCATTCCTTATAATTTTAGAATCACAGTAACCAACAACTTTTTTTTACAAACATTGCTATTTCTCAAATATATTAAGAGTCAATTTGCAACCATAGAAAGAGAGTAAATCACATTAAGCATCACAATGATTCCATAAAGAAACTTTTCAGCAACTGCATCTACAAGGATAATAGTATTTGTTGCCATATAATTCCTCACAATTCAATCAATCTTACTACTATTCAGAATTTTAATAAATGCTGTAGATAATTTACAAATTAAATTGAGAATTATATTTTCTACTCATATCATATTAAATAATAAGAAAAAGATAATAAAATTAATACGATATCATTAGGGTAAAAACAGGGAATAAAATATAACCTAAAAGGTAGAATATAAATATGTTGAAGATATTTTTAGGAGTGAAATTACCAATAAGAAATAATTCTAAAACAAAGGAGCAATATATTGGTCAATATTATTTAAGAAAATATAATATCCTTTAACTTAGGTCGTCTTTCGTGACGACATCTTGTATCTATTCCCTGCATGCATTGCTTCCAAATCTCAACTTGATAAGAAGGTGGAATCCGGTAATACTTAATAACGGCATTACGTATGAAAGTAAGTCTTCCTTTATCCAAGGCAAACTTTTGTTTTACTCCTCGACAGTTGGAATTCTTCATTTCTTCAGGTGAGAATATCATTCTAGCAATATTTACAGCAAACTGATTTGGGTGATTCTGACATCGACTATAAAGAGACAGTAATTGTTCATCACTGGGAAAAATAGCTGAAGTGTCAATGAGCGACTCCCTTTCAATTTGGTTCCATGAAAGTGCCATATCTGTCAGAAAAAAATTTAACATTCATTAAAATATACCATAATTTTAATGAATGAATTAAAAGAAATTATCTAATAAAAAATTGCAACACATCAAAATAACTTAAAATCTAATTTAATAATAGCAATGTCAGTAGAAATATTTTTCAGACACAATTCATTTTTCAAAACTTTTATTTTAATTATATAAAAAAATTCTAATTATAAAACATTTTCCAGAAAAAGAAATTATTATATGAAATTTATTTATATAACTTCAAAACACAGAAAAAATGCATGAATTACATCTAAGAAAAAATCAGATAACACTTTCAAAAATAGCGAATAGAAAGAAATACACTCATATTAATTTATAACATATTCATATAATATAGTATCAAAAGATCCTTTTAGATTTTATTGTGTTTTTGAATTGTATTGGGCTGCTTGTCATAGAGTGATGGTGGACATGCCAGAGTTTGGCATAGGATAAAAAAAAGTATCAAAAGAAATAACTATATTTCAAATTTATAACATAAAAATAATATCAAAATAAAACATGGTAACTTATATTTTTAAAATACCTGTTAGAATGTTATTTTGAAAAATTTAGATATTCAGTTTTGAATTGCTTTAAAAATGGATTTGTTTCCATCAAGACAAATACGAGAAAGAAAATTCATATATTTCAAACACTAAATATATTTTTACTAATATAATTTTGTTTAAAAATTGCAAATATTACATAGATATATCACATGACATTTAAAAAAAAAGAAAAATAACTACTAAAAACACACAACTTTATTTGAAATTAATGTAAAGAAATGAAATTAGATGCCTTAAAATTGGCATTATCTGATATAAAAAAAGACAAAAAATTATTTTATAATGTAATGTATTTTCCTCTAATGAAAATAAATAATTAAAAATGTAGAAAAATTATACAAAATAACCACTTTAAAGCTTAAAAGCAATATTTAAATGTTTACACAAATATAATATAATAGCAAAGAAAACTATAATCAATATGTTATTGCATTTAAAACAATTTTTAATTTGAACTTGGAAAAAAGTCATAGAATTTACAACACATTTTTAAGATTAAATCACAATGTCTTGTTCCAAAAATTTTGTTTGTCAAACCTGCAAAAAATGTAACACAAAAATAAAAATAGTATTATTTAATTGAAAAATGTTAATTAAAATTTCATTAGGTGTACCTTTTCTAGCTTTATTATTTTACTAATAACCAAAAATTAACAAAGACAACAGAATTACAAAATTTCCAATATCTACTATTAAAAGAAAAAAATAATTACAAGAAAATAATAATCTAAATCATCATGCAGTTTTTATTCATAAGATAATGTCAGAGAAATGAAAAGTGTTTAGAAAAATGATCATAATTGACATTTTAAAAAACGGACGTACTGAATATCAATACTTTCCTTACTATTAAAAATTTGCATAAGTTTTTTCTAACAAAATCCTGCTTTTAAAATACTCACAAATTCATATTATTTGTTTTTTCTTTCAGACAGTAAAATTATCAGTGCATGAATATTATATGTGTAGTATACATCATTATGCAGAGACTCTTGAAAATTCATTCTACTAAAGTATGCTAGTTATAAATAAAATAAAGAGAAATGAATCTGGTAAAAACAAAAAAATAGCATATTTTGTTATAGCACATATTGTAGCATTCTTCCATTATTTTCCTTTTATTTAAGACAAGAAGTTAATGAATATATAAATATATTTATACACTTTTGAGTGTGAAACTAAACTGTAGAAAGAACATTTAAATATCTTTAAAATTATTCGAACAATTCTTTCTCTTCAACTAAATCTCAACCTTTTTATGATTGAATAATTTCATATGAATGGTTTAAAAAGTGTAATAAATGATGAAAAAGAAAAAAGTACCAAAAAATATTATGACGGATTTCAACTTAAGAAACAAGAAAAAATTATATATTTCTCAATTCAAACTGCAAATAACTTCATTTTATAAATTATGAATTTAATGCATTATTGAACATTACTTTTTTAATTTTAAACAAAAATGAAATTACTGCAACAATTTCGGGTTTTCCCTGATTCCAAAAAGTTGCAATGAATTGTATCACTATTTAAGAAATTTCTTAAATGCATTGAATTAAACGAAATTTTGTAAGTTCCGAAACATTTTTATCCCAATAACAAGTTAATTATTTTCAAAAATAGAATTCCTCCAGCTCTTTCAATAAAATTTAATAGTAGTCAATTTAATACAGTCATACTTTTCTCAATAACATTGCTACATGTGTAAACAAGCAAATTAACCAAAATGAATAAAATAGTATAACAATAAGATAATTTAAATTTCAGGGAATGATTCAGGTAAAAAAAATTTTAACGTTTTCAAAACAAAAAAATTATTTTTAGCGATTTATGAAACTAATCAACATTTTTCTTTCCCCAAATCTGGAAAAAAACTGAAATAATTATGTATATATACATGTACACACATATATAATCTTAATTTAAAGATATTTTAAAATACATAACACTCTTTTCATTGAAAAAAGTTTTTAATTTTAGGGAATATCTTTACTTATATAAACTTCTATAGTAAAATTCCTTCTCTCTCTCTCTCTCCATTCCCACAAGCTAATTGTTTCAAAACCTTCAATTAATTTTCAATGTTGATGTTTATAAAGTATTTTAAATAATTTGTGTTGCCTTTTTTTTTTTGCTCCAAAATGCATTTATAAATAATTTAATATATTTGAAGCAAAAATATAAACATTTTTAGAATGTATATTTATTATTTTTTGAAGCATATATTTATACAAAAAATCTTAGCACATACACATAATATTTGAAACATATCCAAGTCTATTAAAATAAATAAAGAAAGAATATTTATCAAATAGCATAACAAAAAATAGAAGAAAATTGTATTTCATAAAAAAAAAACAGCAAGGTTCATAAAATTTTTAAAAAATTACAATACATTAAATATTAGCACTGCCACAATGATATATAATTTTCTTTACAAGATACAAAATCAATACTATACTCATCATACTTTTCTCTCATACGAAACTAAAACATCTTGTTCATCATTGGATGAAATATATTTTTTCTTACATTTCACTTCATTATTTACTGAAAGTAATGTTCCGAAATCTTCATCTTGAAATGCTAAATAAACGTGAAAAAGCACATAAGAATTAGAATCAAGTAACAAAAAGCTCATTTTGATTAAAAATAAAACAAACAAAATTTTTAATAATATAAAAATGTCAATAAATATTTCATCTTTTATTTATGAAAAAAAAATTAAGAGCTCTTATATGATTCAACACAATTATTTTACATGTAACTATAATATATATATGATAATTATACATGAAAGAATAAATGGCATTACCAAAAAATTCTTTGAGTAGTTAAAATCAATAAATACATTGAAGAACAATATGCAAAATTAAAACTTTTTGTAGATTTAAGTATACATGAAAATTGACAAAGATTGTGAAGACAGTAACTGCCTATTATTAAAGAACAAACTCAAAATTTGTCCTTTTTCAGAGGAAATATATATATATATATATATAAATGCAATAAAACATAACTTTGTGCAAAATGGATATTATTAGCTATCACAATTTCTTTAAAATTTATTAACAGTAAAAAATACATAATTTTTCATTTCAATTAGTAAAATTAAAAATGCATTTGATGTTCAAAAATAGAGTATGAGACAGGGGATATATTTCAAGTTGGAAAAAAAATATTTATTCATTCAGAGTTGAATATTATTTTAAACTACACTGTTTTCAATGTGTTAATGAAATCAGAAAAAAAATATATTAATATTATGCCTTTTTCTTTATTTGAAAAAATGTTTTCATGTTTGTTTTGGTTTTTATCACAAAAGGAAACTCAAATGAATACAATTTAATTTAAATAAGTTTTACTTTTAAGAAAAAATATACAGCAAAAGAAATAGTCTCAATTACTTAATACACTTTACATGATAATAAAGTATAACTAAAAATGAAATATAATATAACTAGATAAAACCCTGATATATTTGATTTAATATAGATATATTTTAAAAGAAAATAAGATACTCTCAGGAGTAGATCATCATTAACAAATCAAAATTAACTTATCAAAAATCATAGTTTAGGAATCAGAGTCTATAATTCAACAACTGTAAAGAGTTATTTGCTGCTCTTTAGATAGTTAATAAATCAGGCATTGTTTCACCTAATTTGAAGCAAGTATTTTTGATTAAAATGATTAAGTAAAAGGAAACATAAGTCTTGAATAGCATGACAACTTTTCATATATTCCTTAATATTTTGCACAGCATAAACCTACATCTAATGCTGCTGCTCTCAAGACCAGTCAAGTATTATATTTTATGGAGCAGATTGAAATTCCATTCTAAAATCATTTAATGTCTTATAGCAAATAAGGACTTCACAATCAGCAAATTATCAATATTACAAACACTGTTGTTATACGTAAATTTGATGGATCTTTTAGTGTAATTTTTAAAAAATAATTTATTTTAAAAGTAATAATCCAATTCATAGAATTTAATTAAATAGTGATAGATTAAGATATAAATTATTTTGGAGCTCAAAATTTTTATTATTAACAGACTACATAAAAACTATACTTCAGAGAACATATTTTTCTTCCATCAGTCCTGTACATACTAAAAACATATAGTCTATAATCACATAATCCTACACATTTCCTTTTAAAGTAAAAGAAAGAATTTCATCACTAATGGAGCTCCTACCAATAAGTCTATATGTAGTCATATGTTACAGCAAACATCCTTTTTTCGTCAATGAATATTGCAATTCATTTCTGTTCCAGTCAGCACAATCACATATTTTAAATAAATTTAATATTATCACAAATATTGGGAACATAAACCAAACCAAAAGATAAATTTGATTTTATAAACAGCTACATAACCAATATTACTCTAAAAGTAGTCTTACTTCCTCCCTATACATTCTATAATACTCTTCTTTCATCATTCTTTCTTGATCACAAGCATCTTGCAGACAAAGAAAATTAATATGTGCTATGTGTAAAGTATTTCCAAAATATGCACAATTTTGTCAACATATGTGTTTTATGATATTGTATTTTAATGAACACCAATGCAAATTTTCTCCTGAAGAAACTTTTGTTCTAATTACTAAGAATAAACATAAATAACAATCCAGAAATAAATACGAAAAAGAATTCATTAAATGCTTCGTATATATGAAAAATTAATCAATGTCAAAAACAATTAAAACAACAAAAATAAAATTAATTAAAAATACATACATATATACATTAAACATAATTTGAAATAAGCTTATAACATATATGCAGCATTATATCATAAAAAAATTTCTGCTCTTTTGACTGACAAGCTTTTATTGGTGTTATTACGAGATACATACACAGGAAGCAAATATGGTACTGTTGCAATGGTACAGTTGTGATAATATGCAAGTACTATAAATATAAATCATAACAAGTAACAAATATTTTAAAGAATAATATTTAAAGTAAAGAAAAGTATTATATTTTTTCAATACTTTTTAAACTTATTTTTGAATTTAAATTAATTTGAAATTTGATTTTTTTAAATATTTTCAAATAATAGAATTTTTTTGTGTGCATATTAAGTAATTTAATATTAAATCATATATTTATGAATATTTTAATCATGTCATAAAATGCAAAGTTGACAAAAAATATGTTTTTTTAATTCATAAACATATTAAAAACATATTGGTTAAAAAAATGGTACAATATAAAAATATATGATGGTCTGTTACACATATTAGTTAAATAAACATTAATAATGTACATTGAGATTTCATATGTCAACATAAAAAATATATATAAAGAAAGATAAAGATTTCATTCTTTAAGGTATAAAGATATTTTTAAAAAACATTTTTTATTTTTAAAATAGAAGAGCCTGAAACTTATATAACATTCCAAAAAAGTGTTAGAAAAATTATATGTTCCTTTAATATAAAGAATTATAAAATTGAGTTGATCAATGTTAAGTGTCATAAGTAGAGATTGGTATTATTATACTATATATACTATGTTTATTCAAATCAAAGTTGCAATCTTTTTCCAATGTAAATGCTAACAGAAAATTTGCGTGGATTGGAGTCGAAGGCAAAAAAAATTTGTTGGATGGGGAATTGAAAATGATACAGACAGTTAGAACAATTACAGGTTTTGTATGCATTTAAAAGTTTTTAATATTGGTTAAATAAATTAAATATTCACTTAAAAGTTCTAATTTTAAATATTTTTTTAAATTTTGTAAATATCAGATTTTGATAAATCACTTTACACTATTTTTTACAAAACCTTGTTGAGAATTTGGGGTGGGGATTAGATTTGAACAAGTATGGTATATATATAAATATTTAAGCTGTATTATTTTGCTGTCGAATAAAATTTCCAATAAATTGAATAAAATATATCTTGATAAACATTTTACTCTTCCATATAGATATATATTAAAAAAAGAAAATAATTTCTTAAATTGAAATATATATATATATTTAACAATTGTTTAAAAAAACAAACAAAAATGTATAATAAGATTGCAAATAATTGCATAATATAAGACAAAAGTTGGAATTAGTATTTTGATATTGGTCCGCTGAGGAATTTTCTGCAAATTATTGTAAATTTTCACCAAATTCAGGCAATAATATTACACTGGCCATCAAAAATTTGTTTAGAAAGATTTCAAAATTACACCAGAAACAAGAACTGGATCAATATCAAATTAGTTCACATAATTTAGTTATAAACAAAAAAATACATACATAATTTTAAATAAGACATTCATTAATATACAATAAAAACAAACAAAGACAAATCAAACTCCTGAGGTAAATTTGTCAAACCAAGAAAAGAATTAAAGTGAAATTTTGAGTGCCTTTTGGTGGTGTTGGATGTTTTTCATGACCACTAAAATAATTAGTCAAAATATCAATGTGAATCAACAGTTTGATTAAAATTAGCAAAATATGTCAAA
>BMAO01037373.1:0-23087 GCA_019973975.1 Trichonephila clavata
CTCTTCAAGATCCCGGCAACGGAAAAAATCCTCGACCGGATCGTCCTGAGAGTAAGGAACAAATCAACCGAGCTCCCGTCGAAGAACCACGAGGAGAAAACGGAAACAGCGGCTACGGCAGCGGTTCCCCCTCCCCTCTCTTCCTCCCCAATGGCGAAAAACCAAAAACGGAGGAAACGGATGCCGATGGCTTCAGTCCTCCCGCTAAAGCATCTAATTGTGCGGAAACCCCGCTCAAGGCCCACTCCTACACCTCCCACTGCCCCTGCGCCTTCGATCGAAGGAGTAGTTGCAGAAGAGGCAATGGAAGAGACCCAGACAACCATTTCTCAACCCGCGACGGTGCCTGAGAAGAAACCGCGTGTTCCCCCCTTTTTTGTTAATCCAAAAGGGGATTGGCGTCAGCTAATTGCTCTCGCGAAAAATCAAAGCCCCTGCACTTCAATCGGTCATGACAGGACGATTTTGAAAGTCACTGTCGCGAACGATGTCGAGCATCGTGCTCTCAACGCCTGGCTCGAAGAGACAGGTGTTGAATTCAAAACTTTCACTTTAAAACAGGATCGCCCTGTCAAAGTTGTTATCCGCGGTCTTCCCTCCAATACGGAGCCGGAAGAAATTAAGGAAGAGATAGAGGCAGAGGGGTTTCAAAGTCGTGAAGATATCGCAAATGCGACATTTTCAGACTAAGTCCCCAATGCCGCTATTCTACCTTCAAATCGAAAACGGCACTAATGCGCCGAAAATTTACGATTTTACCGAGCTCTTCGGTACACGGATCGAAGTGAAAACCCTTCGACCGTGGAAACAGAGTGAACCAGTGTTGGCGGTGTCAGGGGTGGTTTCACTCCTCGGAGGTATGCCACCTCCCCCCCCCGCTGTGTCCGATGTGCAGGGCCTCACTCTGCCAAGGATTGCACCTTGGAATTCGACGCTCCCATGAGGTGCGCAAACTGCTCGGGCGAACATGCGGCAAATTGGCGCCGCTGCCCCAAACACCCGGCTAACGCCAAAAAAGGGCCGCAACTCGAAAAAAGGGCCAAACAAAAATCAGGGCAAAAACGCGCAAATTGCGCTGAAGAAGCCTCAGGCACCTCGTCCAGACGTCTCGAACGCGCGACGGGTTCAGCCCAAATCTGAACTACAATACTGTAGTTCAAAACAAAATTCCTCGACCACAGGAGCACCCCACCCCACTCCCCACTAGTGCATCCTCCCGTTTGCCGGCCCCTCGCAAAGATGCCAGCATAAATGCCGGCCTCTTAAAGACCTGCTTGTCCTCATAGAAGATACGCAATGTATCGACAAGCGAGTCTTCTGCAGGGCGTTCAAGGAATCCTTACCTGCACTCCGCGAGGCATCTGCGGACGTAGACAAAACCTACGTAATTTTCGAAGCCTATTGCAGGCTTCGATCCTCCCCGGCCTAACTTTCCCAGCCCACGTGCAACATTCTCTAAAAATTGGTTTCTGGAACGCTTGTTCCCTGCGAAAAAGAATCCAGGAAACTCGTGATTTTGTTCACGAGCAAAACCTTGATTTGTTTTTGGTCCAGGAAACCTGGCTCGAGCCAGGCATCAACCCCCTGATCGCTAACTATCGCCTTTTCAAAGACGATAGAGTCAGCATTTTTCATCTCAGACCACAAGGCGCACCGCTATTTATTGTAAAAACGAGATCGTTCACCACAGTGTCCCCCTTCCCGCTTTGCAAGGAATGGATGCCACTGCGGTGCAAATTAAAATTAATAATTTCCCACCCATTAATATTATCTCGGCGTACGTCAGACCGATCGCACGCCTAAATTTCCCTTCGGAGGATTTTAAAAAAGTTTTTAATTCTGGAAATAATTTAATTATTGCTGGTGACTTTAATGCAGCTCACACGAGCTGGAACAATCCCAGGTCGACTAGATACGGGCAACAGCTGCTAAAACTAACTAGCAGTCTTAGGGGAGCGAAAGTTGTCGCCCCCCAAACCTTCACGCACGCTCCCAGACCGGGGCGTCGCGGCTCTATCATCGACCTGGCTGTGCTTAAACACATCCCCTTTAATTTCAGTATCAGAGTTGTTAACGATCTCAGCTCTGATCACTACCCCGTTATCCTTGAATTTAATCTAAATACCTCCATAATTAAAAATCCAGAGCAGTTAATTACTAATTGGAACAATTTCAAGTATGTTTTAAGTAATAAACCCCTCCCCTCTATCTACCTCACCAGCAATGAAAATGTAGAATTGGCCATCGGCCAACTCAATCAAAAATTTTCCGAAGCTTTCGCTGAGGCTTCAAAACCTAAATTTAATACTCCTCCGAAGTTTCTCTCCCCAGAAATTAAAACCAAAATTCATCAGCGAAACCGGCTGCGGAAAATTTGGCAGAGAAATAGATGTCCCGATTCATACTCAGAATTCCGTAGCCTCAGTCGTGAGATAGCAAAGGACATCCAACACTTTTCCCACTCTCAGTGGGAAAAAAACACATTGAGGAATTATCGCCTCTTGACAACACTCTTTGGAGGAAAGCCTCCCTCTTACGTAAGCCTTTTCAAGCCATTCCCCCCTTGTGGGGGCACTAGGCAGTACGGCTATCACTCCTATTGAAAAGGCGGAAGTGTTAGCAGATAGCTTGCAGACCCAGTTCGAACCAAATCACGACGTTGGAGATGAAGACCTCATCCAACGCTCACACACAGAGGTAGAAAACTTCCTTTCTACCCATCACTCCCAAGAAATCGACCACACCACGCCCACGGAGATATTAAGTTTCATCAACAGGTTGAAGATGAGAAAATCCCCGGGCCTTGATCAAATTACAAATCGTATGCTTAGAAATCTACCTCTCAAATTCTTAATTTTCCTCACCTTCCTATGCAATTGTCTCTTAAAGCTAAATTACTTCCCCAATACCTGGAAAACAGCCGTGGTCATCCCTATTCTGAAGGCAGACAAAAATGCTGACCTTCCTCAAAATTACCGTCCGATCTCACTCTTAAGTAGTCTGAGCAAAGTATACGAATTTATACTTCTCCGACGCCTGAATCAACACTGCGCTGCTGCAAATCTACTGATACCCCAGCAGTGCGGTTTTCGTCCTGAATGCTCGACAGTTCATCAACTGCTCAGAGTAACGGAGTTGATTCACAGTGGCTACGGCAAGTACGAAGCCACGGGTATACTTTTTCTGGACGTAGCCAAAGCCTTTGATAAAATTTGGCACGATGGCTTATTAATCAAGCTCATACGACTTGATTTTCCGGCTCCCCTGATCAAGGTCATAAATAATTATCTTTCCGCGCGATCATTCAGAGTGAGAGTTGAAAAAATTCTCTCCTCCCCTCGACCAATCAGAAGCGGCATCCCGCAAGGGTCTCTGATCTCACCGCTCCTTTTCAACCTGTATGTAAATGATATCCCGCAAGCTAACTTCGTCCATTTAGCAATGTATGCGGACGACACTGCCATTATATCACAAGATAAGAGATTTTCCGTGGTAATCTCTAATCTTCAACAATACGTCACTTTGCTAGAGCTCTGGCTCACGGACTGGAAAATTAAAGTTAACGCCTCCAAAAGTGCCTGCCTCATGTTCACGAGAAGAAATCGATTACCAGTGGGCCTAACCCCTGTCACAATTTTTGGCCAACCCGTCCCCTGGGTAAATGTTTACAAATACCTAGGGTTATTTTTAGACGCAAAATTAACTTTCGCCCATCATATCGAACATGCTCGCCAAAAAGCGAAAAATGTTCATTCTATGCTCAAAAGGCTTGTCTCAAACAAGAGCAAACTAGCGATCAGGCACAAGGTTTTGCTCTTTAACTCTATCATTCGTCCGATCATGCTCTACGGCTCTCCCATCTGGGCAGCCGCGGCATGTGTCATATCAGAAAGTTGCACTGGCTCACCAACTCAATTTTGAGACAAATAGTCAGTGCTCCCTGGTTCATCAGAAATGAAGTCATTTACCGCGATTTAAATGTTAAACCTACCCTTCCGTACATCCAACTGATCTCCAAAAAATTCTTTGAAAAAATTCCGCAAGTTCCCAATGAACTTATCCAAAATCAGCCAGCTTACGACCCGGCTGTCTCCTCTTCACTTAAAAGGCCAAGGCCGTTCTAGATCAACAATTTGTAAATTTCCCCTACGCCAAAAGGAGTAGGGTCTAAAACCTACGTTAATTAATTTTGTATTTCCATTTAATTCTGCTTTAAAATTTTCTATCTTTTAAGATTCTGTAGAGTGAACTAGCGCGGCCCTTAAAGAGGCCCTTTAATTCCATCTTTGCGCCCAGTTCACTCTTTACTTTCTATCCCAGCCACCAGGTGGTAGCACGGGACATCTCTTTTTTAGCTTATGTTTTTTAATCTTTCCCCAGTCAAATCAAATTTGTCATCGGTTTCCTCTGGGAAACCCGGTACTTTTTACGACTGGATTTTTATTTTATTAGCCTTCCCTTTGTAAATGACTTCATTCACTCTCATTTAATTTATCGCGAGCTGACCCATCGCCCGTTCGCATCTGACATGACAAGTTTTTGTTCTCGGCATCGTGCAAGTTGGTCCCATTTAAAATTTTTAATTATTTTTATTTCTTAAAATTTTTAATCTGTTTTAACTCTCCCATTTAAAATTTTTCATTTTCTCGGGAATTCTCACAGCGTCAGCTGTCAGAATCTCCCCTCGTACCGGTCGCTCATTTTGAGTGTACCTATCCATCACGCCCAACAGCGAACGCTGATTGGGTGCTTTGTACCTGGGTGGGCTCCGCCCACTTTTTCTCCTAGCAGGCATTACGCCATTGCCCATTTAATTTTTTCCCCTTTTTGCTATTTAGTTTTTATCTCTTTTAATTTTAAGTAACTTAATTTTTATGTAAATATCCCTAAATATTCTGATGAGGAGGTACATCCCCTAAAGGGGATAGGAACTCCGTAATTTCCACACCACTTGCCACAAATACGAGTAGAATAAACTACTCGTAATTTCTCATAACATGTTCATAGAACACATTTATTCTATCTTTCCCTTTTACCGCCCTCAACTGCTTCCCCAATTCCAGAAGGAATGGGTAATCAGCGAAGAGTTTCTTTATTTCGAAGACTGCATCCATTATTCCAAAGGGCCTTTCGTTTGAGTTTTCGGTATCAGTGGGGTGCGTGAAATTTTCATTTTGAGTTGTCTGTGTATTGTGTTGCGGGGTTTGGTTGTGTGTTAGATTTTTTCCTTGGAGGGCGGCGGCATAGGAAAAATCCTTTGCCGCGTCCTTGTTTGCTGGGAATGTATTTTTATTTGCATTTGGGTTTTGGGCTTTTTCGGCTTTCTTTTTGATTTGGGGTATTTGGGGCAGTTAAATGAGCTGGCCAGGTGGCCCACTTCTTTGCAGTTGATGCATGTTGGTTTTTCTAATTTTTCCTTTATTTCACAGTCTTTGGTTCTGTGTTGTTGCCCGCATTTTAGGCATCTAGTGCGCATGTGGCAAAATTTGGACGAGTGATTAAACAGGTTACAATTGTAACACTGAGTAATCCCCGGCCGTCTGTTAAAAGTGTCGATTTTTACCATTAGGTGGCAGCACGTCTTTAGTTTAAAAATGTCGGGGAGTTGGGTTTTGCGGTAAGCTCCACCATGAACATGGAAGTTTATGTTTGGTTTTTGATTTAGTAAGTTGGGCCACCTTTATGACAGTGTAACCTTGTTCTGTGAGGTCATCTTTTATTTCGTCGATATCAGTAGATATCGGGAGTCCTTTTATTACGATTTTTCTGGGGCGGGAGGCTTGGGGGGGGGAAATCATAGTATTGCTGTCCTTTTTCTGTTAGGTAGGTTGTAATTTGACTGTAATGCTCTGGGTTTGAAGTAAAGATTTTTAAGAAATCTCCGGCAAGTTTAAAAGTTAATTCGGGGTATTTTGAGAGTAGGTCGGCTGTTAAGTTGGAGTAATTTGCTTCGTATTTGAGCATGATTGGAGGGATTTTGGGGGTGGGTATTTGTTCTTCGGTAGTTATCGAGGGGTCAGTATTCATTGTTGCGAGAGCGTCGAATTTATTGGCTATCGGAATTGGGTTGTCGGTACTAACGTTGGGGTGGTCGGTCAGTTTAACTCTTTTAGTTTTGGTTGGGGAGGTGAAACCTTCGTTATCAGTTTTCTTTTTACTACTTTTCATTATTACTTGGAAGGGGGATGGTTCTGTATTTCGTATTTAAGTTGCCAGATGGAGGCGGGTTCTGTTAAGTGATCACTGCAATCAGTTTCAGGGCAAGGATAAAACGAAGCTAACTTACCCTGTATGAGTTCGATCTTTGCGTTCAGGTCTTGAATGTCCTTCTGTCTCTGGGTTATGAAGTTCGTATCCCAGTTTGTGGTGCCTTGCTGTATCTGTTGTAGTACTGTACTGATGAATTTTGCGCGGTGAAACAGACTTTCAAGTAGTTGCGTTGAGTCTTTGTGGTACTCGCAGGGATCTGTGTATTCCTTCGTCAGTCTTGGATCTGTTAGTAGGATTTCAGTCGGGCTGTTGTTCCAGGGAGGTTCCGGTTGCTCTTTCTCGGTGCTCCAGTCCATCTTGGGTTCCGGTGGGGTAATTCCGGGCCGGGTTTCAGTAATGGGGTCCTGGGAATGAGCAGAAGACGGCTCATTTATTTGGGAAAGACCTTTCTTGGTTTGAGCATGAAGCTCAATACGTTGTAGGCGATCAGTATATCTAGTCCGCTTGGGAGTCAGGTGTTTCTCATCGATCAGAGAGTTGGTTCCGGGGGTGGTCATCTACTATCCCCGCAGGTCATCGGGAGCTCACGCAAAACACGTGCGCATCTAAGAAGCAGTAACCTACAACTGATGCGTAATAAGACGTTTCCGCATTCCGATCGTCTATAAAACTAGCTTGACCAATGAACTGAGTCGCGTGAAACCATATGACCTGTTACCCCCCCCCCCCCGCCGATTTCGCAAACAGCGAATTTAAGGGTGTCACTACACAAAATAATACAGCGAAAGCGAAATTGATCATTCGACTTTTTTTTAAAAATAAAGTTCAGTACTCCTCCACATTTTAATGCAACTTCCCTTACATTTATAATGTGATTAAATTATAAGTATTTCAGCAATCAAATCAATATTTGAAGTTTACATGGAATATTAAAAAGCAAGTGTTCCCTCTCTACCTCAATTACGAAAAAAGGAACATTTCTGAGAATTACTTAGATAGTATAATTCTGGAACATATTAATAAACACTACACGAATGGACATTTTAATTAGAGATGCCCAACATAATTCTTCTTAAAACTAGATTAGAACGACAACTACCGATGTATCACTATTTCATCACGTTTTGTGGCCCTGAAAAGGGCCTTTTTTTTCCAAACAAACCGAGCCGGGATTTTTTTTTAACCGCCGAAACCGTAAAGAGTACGTCCCTGTCTCTTAAGAGCATAGACGACGTCCATGGCAGTTACGGTTTTCCTCTTGGCGTGCTCGGTGTAAGTGACGGCATCACGGATAACATTTTACAAGAACACTTTCAAGACACCGCGAGTTTCCTCGTAAATCAGACCGGAAATACGTTTCACTCCACCACGTCTGGCCAAACGCCTAATAGCAGGCTTCGTGATACCTTGGATGTTATCACGGAGCACCTTACGATGCCTCTTGGCACCACCTTTTCCTAATCCCTTGCCTCCTTTACCACGTCCGACTTGAAATATATGTTGCGTCCAAGAGCCAGCCTATAAAAAATTAGGCTTCTTCTACTGTTAGCTGGTGGCGACCTCAGTCGAAAGATGGGAGAAAAAGAGTCCAGTAGCGGGGGACTGGTAGCGCTTCAGCTAAAAATAGCTTCGGCAGTCAGGATGTGTGGGGGGGGATTAGTTTTCCGTACGGGTCGATGAGTCAGGGAGAGGAAAAGGCAGGAGCAGTTTTCAAAATGAAAACGCAAGCAGGGGGGGGGGAGTGATTTCGTTCTGGAATCGTCAGATTCGTCGCTGCGTGGGGCATCCGTTGTGTGAATGGGTGATGATTTCGGAAGAAATACTGGGATGAACTAGGATGGGAGAATGTTTAAGTTCTTCATGAAGATTGGAATGATGGATATTGTTGCAGTGCTTGATTTTTTTGAGGAGTGTTTATATGGTAATTTCGTCTTTGAGTAGCTTTTGTATGGCCAAGAGGCGTCCGTATTTAGTAGGGATTGTTGTCGCGATTCTAATGAATTCTTCTAGGAGTTCGAAAGTTTCCTGGACTGCTGGGGATTTTAGCTGATTGAGAAAATCTTCATTTGGTTCGGTAGTTGAGGAGGAGGCTTGGGGGGATTTTTTGGAAGAATTTGAGTTGGGTTGTTGTTGCGGTGTGGTAGTCTTTCTTCGCCCTTCCCAGAAATTGGTTTTTGGCGGAGCTGGAGGATCAAAAATGGTTGCTATATTTTTTGGTGGTTCATTATTTTCTTTTTTTTCCTGTTTTGGTCTGTTTTTGGGGTTCATGGGGCATCCCAGGAAATTTGCTGGGTGTTCTCCTTGGCATAGGCAGCACTTGGCTTTTTCTTCTAGGGTTTTTTTGCAGTCTTTGGCTAGGTGTTCACCTGCGCATTTGACACATCTAGGGCGGCGTGAGCAAAATTTGCTATTATGATAGAAGCCCTGGCATCGGAAGCATTGAGGTGGGCCGTATTTTGGTCTAAGAACTTCAATGGTTACCTTCATGTAACCGATGTTTGATATTTTAAAGATTTTTTTGTTTCTTTCTGATTTCTCCATATTGATGAGGAAGAGGGGCATAGGTTTACCGGATCTTTTGCTGGTCATTATGTGACATTCTTCTACAGTTATGTTTTGAGATTCCACGTCCGGACATTTTTGCAGCTTCAAGGATTCTGTATAAAAATCCTCAGAAGCTCGGGGTTTTTATCAAGTTAGACTCCACCCCGAAACGAGAGACTCGCTTCTTATTGGCCACTGCAGAGTTGTGAAAAAGCAATTAAAACTCCTTTGGAAGACCGCTCGAAATTTAGGAGAAAAAAACTTCTGCTTCTTGTCTTTGTAGAGTTCAGACACGGATTCTCTGTCCTCGTCCGTGCCCCCAAAAAATACGCAGTCTGACCCAAGTTGAATGTGTTGCATCTTTGTGCATCCATTCGAATTTTGTGAGCTGGTGCTTTTTGATTAGTTAGCGATAGTTTTTAGTAAGACAGTGCTTTGTACGAAGGTTTATTTTTGTTCATTTATCCGTTTTTTCGGAGTTTGACTACATACGAGGTGTGACTAGGCCTAGGCCGCACATCGACCGTTTTGGATTTTGAACGTGTTACCTTTCGGTTCACGTTCTACGATATCGACTAGGATTTCTCTCCCATTCAACCCGACCATGGAAACGTCCGCTCCCAGGACAGATGTCGCATCAACTCTGGTGAGTAATTTATTTTCATCTGACCCTATCTGTTTTAATGTTGCGGAAGCACACGAACAGTTAGATCGCGTCATTACATGCGCCGACTGTGAGGATCTCAGTGACGCTTTAGAAGAAATTATTAACACAATTAAAAATGCAGTCGGAGTCGAAGACGACATTCAAAAATTTAAATTAATTACGGAAGTACAATTTGTGGCGCTCAAAGCGTCTCGTAAATCCGTTAGGCTGCAACACGCCGAGTTTGAGAAATACATAGAGGAGCTGAAAAAGCTCAATAGTATTTCAATACCCACTGCACCCTCTTCGCCTCAGGCGTCGAAGAGGAAACTTCAGAAGAAGCGAGCGCCGGTTTCTCCACCCCCAGGCACAGTAGGGAAAAAACAACGCGCGGAAGAGAAGAATCTCGCCCGCAAAACAACACCCCCCACCTCTCCTTCCAAGAAATTGGCTTCGGAGGAAGGGGAAACCTCTTCCGACGAGAGTAGCTCGGAGATGATCTCAGACGACATTCCCCCTGTTAGCGCAGTCAGCGCTCAGGGTACTGACGATAAAAAAATCGATCAGGCTTCAGACGAGGAGAACGATGGCTTCACCACCGTCTCCCGCAAGAAAAAAATTGCCTCCATCGTTATCGATGTGAGCAGCAATACCACCGGGCTACTCGAAACATTGAGTGAGCATCTAGGTAGTACACTCGAGGGGCGATTCGAGAATGGAAAGCTCAGGGTTTTCCCTAAGACTTTCCAAGATCACAGGAAGCTCCAATCTTATATAGAATTAAAGAAAATGCGGTCCCATACTTTCGAGATGGCCAATAACAAACAGCTCAAGGCTGTGATCCGAGGACTCCCAACTGATTACGATCAAAAGGAGCTCATTACAGAACTCACTGGTTTAGGGTTCACACCCAACCACGTTTCTATTTTAAAAAATAGAAAAACGAACACAAACATGCCACTTTTCCTGGTAGTCCTCCATAACAACATGGAACATAAGGAAATATTTCATATCTCAAACATTGGGTTTTTCCGAGTAGTGGTGGAACACCTGAAACAATCCAGTATGCCTCCTCAGTGCTATCGCTGTCAGGAGTTCTATCACCACTCGCGTCTCTGTAACAGAGCACCCAAGTGTTTAAAATGTAGCGGTGGCCATCTCACCGCAGAATGCAAAAAGACGAACAAATCCCCAGCCAAATGCGCTAACTGCGGGGGACCGCATCCAGCGAATTACTCAGGATGCCCCAACAACCCTATCAACAGACCAACGAAAAAAACACAACCCAATAAAAATATCTGGGCGGAGAAAGCAAAGGCGCGCGCTCAAAAGGCCACACCACAACAACAGCCACAACGAAACACTTATGCTTCGGCAGTGGCAAAGAACACGAACAAAGTGAATACTACAAACACATTTGATGCCAACGCGATGGTGCAACAAATGGCAATGATGATGACTCAGTGGGGACAAATGTTAGCAGCCCTACAAAATCAACAAAACAGTAATTAACATTCAACGCGTTTAATTGTGACAGTCTCAGGGTTTTCAGTTGGAATGCAAACGGAATTCGTAAGCATATTGATGAGCTAAAGGAAAGCATCATTTTCCATAACCCCGACGTAATCGGGGTCCAAGAAACACACCTTCGTCCTCCGGACAGGTTCTGCATTCCAAATTACACTTGTCATAGAAGTGACCGCACAACACACAGAGGCGGTGGAACTGCCATTTTAGTTAAAAATTCAATTAAGCATCACGCCATTTTAGAAACAACTCATACTTTTGAAAATACAACGGTTTTCATCCAAATAGGCAACAACACGACTATTACTATGGCGTGTATCTATAAACCTCCACACGGCTCCATTAATGTTACCGAACTTAATGCTATCCTCAATCATAACAACAAAGCCTTTCTCTTCGGCGATTTTAACGCTAAACACTCGAGTTGGAACCCTGGTAGATGCAATTCCAATGGTAATATCCTTAGCTCTTGGGCCGTCGGCTCGTCTATTGATATTATTGCACCCGACACTCCAACACATTTCAATCATAATGCTCCAAACACTGTAATAGACATAGGCTTTGCAGTTAATTTCTCACACTCTAACGTGTTTACTATTAATGAACTTAGCAGTGACCACAATCCAGTTATTTTCGATTTCGCTACTAACTTTCACTTACCACCATTATACTACAAACACTTAAATCTACTAACTGGATTAAGTATCAAGAAATTCTACACCACACCATGTCAGGCAATCCTGCTATAGATGATTTGGACCAAGCCGTTCAAAATTTCAGCAGCATGGTCTCAGATGCTATTAATACTTCCACTTCCACTAGAGTAATTAAAACTACACACCTCCGCCTTCCTATTAATATTCGAGAGCTTATTAAAGCCAAAAATAGATTCAGGAAACTTTGGAATAACACGAGATACCCTCCCTATAAAAGGGAAGTAAATGCTCTCAACAGACAGATTAAGATAGAAATCAATGAACATAAAAACAGGACCTGGAAAAATTTTCTATTAACTTTAAATACAGAAGATAATTCTCTTTATAATTTGCACAAGCGAATTACTAAAAAGTTTACTCCCATCCCACCTCTCCATGGTCCGAGTGGGTTAGCATATACTGATTTCGAAAAAGCGGAGGCTTTTAGAGACACCTTGGAAGTCACTTTTCAGGAAAACATTGAACCCTACAGTGACGAAAAGATAGAAGAAGTCGAAAATTTAGTGAATCACTATTTCGACAACTTCCCTAACACAACACCACACCTCACTTCCCCCTCCGAAGTACGAGGCATTATTAAAAATCTTGCTAATAGGAAGTCAGCAGGCCCTGATCAAATTCCTAATGTAGCATTAAAATACCTTCCTATCAAAGCCATTACACACTTAACTAAAATTTACAACAAATGCCTCATTAAGTGTCACTTTCCTACACAGTGGAAAATAGCAAATGTAGTCATGCTGCCCAAAGTAGGGCAAGATCACAAGTTCCCACAAGGCTTCAGACCAATTTCTCTATTAAATTGCACTGCTAAGGTTTTCGAGAGAGTAATCTTAAATAGAATTAAAACTCACTGCAAAGCCATAGATTGCATTCCCCCGGAACAATGCGGTTTCCGGGAGGGCCACTCCACTCTACATCAACTCATTAGAGTTACTAATATTATAAATGAGGGTTTTTTAAATAAGTTCTACACTGTCGGTGTTTTCTTGGATGTCAAGAGAGCATTCGATAAGATGTGGCATGATGGCCTCACATACAAATTAATTAAACTGCAGTTCCCTGACTTTTTAATTAAAATGTTACATAACTATTTGCACAATCGAACCTTCAGAGTTCGTGTAAATAGCACTTTTTCAGACATTGGGAATTGCCTTTCAGGCGTCCCTCAGGGTTCTGTACTAAGTCCATACTTGTACAACTTATACACACATGATTTTCCCGATCACCCCACCGTCAGTACATGCTTATTCGCAGACGACTCTGCGGCATTGACCCAGGGTGTAAAACTCAGTTATACAATTAATAATATGCAACACTACCTCGACATACTCGAGAATTGGCTCACAGACTGGAGGATAGCTATAAATGTAGATAAATCTCAGGCTATTGTATTCAGAAAATGGGGCGTTATCGCCCCACAGACTGAACTCACACTCTTTGAAAACAACATCCAATGGGTCTCGGTTGTTCGTTACCTGGGTCTCTATCTAGATAATCGATTAACGTACAAACCACACATTGATTATCTCTCCGAAAAATTCTGGGGAAGAATTGCGCTGGCCATCTCTCTTATTGGGAGAAGGTCACCACTCTCCCTAGAAAATAAAGTCATCCTCTACAAGCGCATTTTGCGCCCAGTAATAACATACGCTTGCCCCATCTGGGGCGCGGCGGCACCGACCCATACTAAACGGATTCAAATCATTCAAAATAAAATTCTGAGAACCATTACTAACGCACCTTGGTACGTTAGGAACTCTGTCTTACACAACGACTTACATATGGAGCCGATCGATAATTACATCACTAAACTGTCTAGAAATGTTTTTAGAAGTATAGAAAATCACGACAACCCTTTAATTAAAGCACAAACATTGTTCACGTATTCTCATACTAAAGTTAACTTCGCATACAAGTCTTCAAAATGGGAACTTCCACTTAAGCCTCCATAACTCAACAAAAAAACATTTAATTTATACACTGAACTACACCATACGCTTCCGCAACTTGCTTAAAACTGGGTCATTTTGAGAATAATGACGTCATTCCCCATTTTCATCCCTGCGAATGCAGGGAACTTCGGCGTTTTTCGCCCAGCGATGCTTCTTCCTCCTCCCCTCCCCCCCACCACGTTTTCTCCCGAAAGGGTTTATTTCGTGACGGCTTTACCTCGTACATTTTGCCTCCCTCCGGGAGGCGTTATTCTTCTAATGGTCTTTCTTTTTCACCCTATCTTCAGGGATACTGGGTATAAGCCATTTTTGGCTGGGACCCGCCACATCTAATTTTCGTTTATTTTCGTCGAAATTTAGGACAAAAAAGTAGAGTTCAGACACGGATTCTCTGTCCTCGTCTGTGCCCCCAAAAAATACGCAGTCTGACCCAAGTTGAATGTGTTGCATCTTTGTGCATCCATTCGAATTTTGTGAGCTGGTGATTTTTGTTTAGATAGCGATAGTTTGGAGTAAGATAGTGCTTTTTACGTAGGTTTATTTTTGGTCATTTATCCATTTTTACGGAGTTTTAGCATCACACGCGGTGTGACTAGGCCTAGTGCCGCACATCGTCCATCTGGCTTTTGAACGTGTTACCTTTCGGTTCACGTTCTATTGATATCGACTCGACTTCTCGACCACCCAACCCGACCATGGAAACGTCCACTCCCAGGATAGATGTAGCATCAACCCTGGTAAGTTCAATTTTTCATCCTGATCCAATATGTTTTAATGTAGCGGAAGCGCACACACATTTAGAAAACGCCGCGACATGCGCCGACTGCGAGGAACTCAGTGACGCCCTCGAAGATATTATCACCTCTATTAAATCTGCAGTCGGAGACGTAGACGACATGCAAAAGTTAAAATTAATAACGGAAGTACAATTTGTGGCGCTCAAAGCATCACGTAAATCCGTCAGGCTGCAACACGCGGAGTTTAGCGCCTACATAGACGAGCTGAAAAAGCTCAATAGCATTTCTGTCCCTGAATCACCCTCTACGCCTAAGGCGAAAAAAAGGGTGCAGAACAAGCGAGCGCCGGCTTCTCCTACCCCAGGCACTTCAGGGAAAAAGCAACGCGTGGAAGAGCGAATTCGCTCCCGCGAAACAACACCTCCCCCCTCTCCTACCACTATGGAGGAAGGGGACATTTCTTCGTCCGACGAGAGCGGCCCAGAAATAAACACGAAAACAGTTCCCCCTTTTAGCGCACCTGTCGCTCAGGAAAAGGAAGACATTGATGTTCAGTCGACAGACTCGGAGAGCGATGGTTTCACCACCGTCTCCCGCAAAAAGAAAATTGCCTCCATCGTAATAGATGTGAGTCAAAATACCTCTGGGCTGCTCAACACATTGAGCGACCATTTAGGTAAGACACTCGAGGGGCGATTCGAGAACGGTAAGCTTAGGGTTTTTCCCAAGACTTACCAAGACCATCGAAAGCTCCAAACATACCTTCAAGTTCAGAAAATGCGGTCCCACACCTTTGAGATGGCTAATAATAAACAACTCAAAGCAGTCATACGAGGACTACCTACAGACTACGACCAGAAGGAGCTGATCTCAGAACTCACTGGTTTAGGGTTCACACCCAACCCCATGTTTCCATTCTCAGGAATAGGAAAACGCAGACAAACATGCCACTATTTTTGGTAGTCCTGCACAATAATACTCAACATAAGGAGATTTTCCACGTCTCAAATATCGGGTTTTTCCGAGTAGTGGTCGAGCACCTTAAGCAGTCAAGCATGCCTCCTCAGTGTTATCGCTGTCAGGAGTTTTACCACCACTCCCGTCTCTGTAATAGAGCACCCAAATGTTTGAAATGTAGCGGTAGCCATCTCACCGCGGATTGCAAAAAAAACAAATAAATCCCCAGCAAAGTGCGCAAACTGCGGGGGACCGCATCCAGCTAATTATTCAGGATGCCCCAAAAACCCTATCAACAGACCACCACCTAAAACACAACCCAATAACAACATCTGGGCAGAGAAAGCCAAGGCGCGCGCACAGAAAGCCACACCGCAGCAGCAGCAAAAGAAAGTACAGCCCCAGCCACAACAGAAGTCATATGCTTCGGCTGTTGCGGCCACAGTAAAATCCAACACATTAGATGCCAATACTGTCATGCAACAAATGGCACTCATGATGACACAGTGGGGACAGATTTTAGCAGCCCTACAAACTCAACAAAACAATAATTAACATTCAGCGCGTTAAATTTTAACACTCTCAGGGTTTTCAGTTGGAATGCAAATGGAGTAAATAAACATATTGATGAATTAAAAGAAAGTATAATTTTCCATAATCCCGACGTAATCGGAATCCAAGAAACACACCTTCGTCCTCCGGACCGGTTCTGCATTCCAAACTACACTTGTCATAGAAGTGACCGCACAACACACAGAGGGGGGGGGAACCGCCATCTTAGTTAAAAATTCTCTCAAGCACCACGCCATTTTAGAATCCACTCAAACTTTTGAAAATACAACGGTTTTCATCAAATTAGGAAACAACACGACTATTACTATGGCGTGTATCTACAAAACTCCACACGGCTCCATTAATGTTACTGAATTTAATGCTATCCTCAATCATAACAACAAAGCCTTTCTCTTCGGCGATTTTAACGCTAAACACTCGAGTTGGAACCCTGGTAGATGCAATTCCAATGGTAATATCCTTAGCTCTTGGGCCGTCGGCTCGTCTATTGATATTATTGCACCCGACACTCCAACACACTTCAATCATAATGCTCCAAACACTGTATTAGACATAGGCTTTGCAGTTAATCTCTCACACTCTAATGTGTTTACTATTAATGAACTTAGCAGTGACCACAATCCAGTTATTTTCGATTTCGTAACTAATTGTCATTTACCACCAATACTTCAAACACTTAAATCTACTAACTGGATTAAATATCAAGAAATTCTTCACCATAATATGTCAGGCAATCCTGCGATAGATGATTTGGACCAAGCCGTTCAAAATTTCAGCAGTATGGTCTCAGATGCTATTCACTCTTCCACTTCCACTAGACTAATTAAAACTACACACCTCCGCCTTCCTATTAACATTCGAGAGCTAATTAAAGCTAAAAATAGATTTAGAAAACTCTGGAACAACACGAGATACCCTCCCTATAAAAGGGAAGTAAATGCTCTCAACAGACAGATTAAGATAGAAATCAATGAACATAAAAACAGGACCTGGAAAAATTTTCTATTAACTTTAAATACCGAAGATAATTCTCTTTACAATTTGCACAAGCGAATTACCAAAAAATTCACCCCTATCCCACCTCTCCATGGTCCGAGTGGGTTAGCTTATTCTGATTTCGAAAAAGCGGAGGCTTTTAAAGACACCTTGGAAGTCACTTTTCAGGAAAATATTGAACTCTACAGTGACGACAAGATTGAAGAAGTCGAAAATTTAGTGAATCACTATTTCGACAACTTCCCAACTGCCACACCACACCTCACTTCCCCCACCGAAGTCCGAGGCATTATTAAAACACTTGCTAATAGGAAGTCAGCAGGCCCTGATTTAATCCCTAATATAGCATTAAAATACCTTCCTATTAAAGCCATTACACACTTAACTAAAATCTACTACAAATGCCTCATTAAGTGTCACTTTCCTACACAGTGGAAAATAGCAAATGTAGTCATGCTGCCCAAGTTAGGGCAAGATCACAAATTCCCACAAGGCTTCAGACCAATTTCTTTATTAAATTGCACTGCTAAGGTTTTCGAAAGAGTAATCTTAAATAGAATTAAAAATCACTGCAAAGCCATAGATTGCATTCCCCCGGAACAATGCGGTTTCCGGGAGGGCCACTCCACTCTACATCAACTCATTAGAGTTACGAATATTATAAATGAGGGTTTCCTAAATAAATTCTACACTGTTGGTGTTTTCTTGGATGTCAAGAGAGCATTCGACAAGATGTGGCATGATGGCCTCACATACAAATTAATTAAACTTCAGTTCCCTGACTTTTTAATTAAAATGATACATAACTATTTACACAATCGTACCTTCAGAGTTCGTGTAAATAGCACTTTTTCAGACACAGGGAATTGCCTTTCAGGCGTCCCTCAGGGTTCTGTACTAAGTCCATATTTGTACAACTTATACACACATGATTTTCCCGATCACCCCACCGTCAGTACATGCTTATTCGCAGACGACTCTGCGGCATTGACCCAGGGCGTAAAACTCAGCTACACAATTAAAAATATGCAACACTACCTCGACATACTCGAGAATTGGCTCACAGACTGGAGGATAGCAATAAATGTAGATAAATCACAGGCTATTGTATTCAGAAAATGGGGCGTTATCGACCCACAGACTGAACTCACACTCTTTGAAAACAACATTCAATGGGTCTCGGTTGTGCGTTACCTGGGACTATATCTAGATAATCGACTAACTTACAAATCACACATAGATTATCTATCTGAGAAATTCTGGGGAAGAATTGCTCTGGCCATCTCCCTTATTGGGAGAAGGTCACCACTCTCCCTAGAAAATAAAGTCATTCTTTACAAGCGTATTTTGCGCCCAGTGATAACATACGCTTGCCCCATCTGGGGCGCGGCGGCACCGACCCATACTAAACGGATCCAAATCATACAAAATAAAATTCTGAGAATTATTACTAACGCACCTTGGTACGTTAGGAATTCAGTCATACACAACGACTTACATATGGAGCCGATAGATAACTACATCACTAAGCTTTCTAGAAATGTTTTTAGAAGTATCGAAAATCATGACAACCCATTAATTAAAGCACAAACATTATTTACTTATCCACATACTAAAGTTAATTTTGCATACAAATCTTCTAAGTGGGAAGTTTCCCTTAAACCCCATAACTCAACAAAAATACTTAATTTACACATTGAATTACATCACACGCTTCCGCTACTATCTTTTAAAACTGGGTCAGATGAAGAATAGCTGACGTCATTCCCCATTTTCACCCCTGCGAACGCAGGGAACTTCGGCGTTTTTCGCCCATCAATGCTTCTTCCTCCTCCCCTCCCCCACCACGTTTTCTCCCGAAAGGGTTTATTTCGTGAGGGCTTTACCTCGTACATTTTGCCTCCCTCCGGGAGGCGTCATTCTACTAATGGTCTTTCTTTTTCACCCTATCTTCAGGGATACTAGGTATAAGCCATTTTGGCTGGGACCCGTCATATCTAATTTTCGTTTCGTTTCGAAATTTAGGATGACTCATTTTTCATTCCATCCTCTCCTTTAGTGAGTGTATGTTGAAAATTGCTCCCGCTGGAAACCCGTTTCGACGCTACCTTCCCGCCTTTTTTGCTTTCACCCATCGAAACTTCATTTCGCAGTCCGGATCTACTCGCTCTAGGAATGAACGGGGAGTCTCCACCCCCTCTCCCACCGACCGACAAGAAATGGACGCCACCTCGGAGTCATCCGATGATTCTCGCCGCTCGCCGAGCCCAGCCGCTCCGCAAATTCCGAACATCAATGAACTGACACAGGCTCTTAATCGAATTGACAATTCGTACGCCTGCCTACAATTCTGCTCCTCCGTCGAGTGTAAACTTCAGGAATTGCCATACTGCAAGTTTGACACTCCTTCAACTCAAAACAAAATTGGACTCGAGCTCTACGCTCTCCTTTCAGAAGCAAGGCCACGATACTGCGAGTTAAAAAAAACAGAACTCCAGTTCGAGCAAGAGACCCTTAAGGGCATATACAAACAATGGGGCTTAGGTGAAGACCAGGAAACTGGCTTCACTGTTGTAAACCGTAAACAGAAGCATTCTTCTCCCAGCAAAATGCCGATTGGAAAAAAACCCAGAACTGAAAACCAGGACACCAACAGATTCGGCAACCTGGACATCGAGGAGCCACCAGCCGCCCTCCAAGACGACGACACCACCATTGCTGATTTCGACAACGACCCCACTATCCGGACCTCCACACCGTTCCAACACAGGCCACCACCTCCGATCACAATTGACAACATAGAAAAGTCTGCTCAACTCCTGAAACGCCTGCAAGACCTGACAGGTGAGAAATTAGTCGGCCGGACCATCGGCAAAAGCCTCAGAGTATACCCCAGACCCCAATAGCCTACAGAAAAATCCGGAACCTGATCGAAGTGGAAAACCTAGAGTCATACACCCACCAGCTGGCAGAAGAAAAAGACCTGAAGGTTGTCATCAGGGGATGCCCGTCGACATGCCCGTACAGGAAATAGTCGCAGATCTTCACAGCCTCGGCATCACAGTCACAGAGTGTAAGCCGATGAACAATAGAAAAACTGGACTCCCAATGCCTCTCTTCCTGCTCACCCTCCCCAAGACCGACGACAACAAAAATATCTACAATATTTCTGAAATATGCTCAATGAAAGTAAAACCTGAATCCCTCAATAGAAAGCATGGCCCTGCACAGTGTTTTCGCTGTCAGGGCTTTTTTCATAGCTCCCGATTCTGCACGAGGAATCCCAAGTGCGTTAAATGGGGGAAACCACATCTAACAAGAGACTGTGTCAAAACCATCAATGAAGACCCCACTTGCTGCCACTGTCAAGGGAAACACCCTGCTAACTTTCTCGGCTGTCCAAATAATCCACTTAATCGAGTTCCCCCTCCACCCAAAGTCAATGCATGGGACGAAAGACTTAAGAAGAAGAAGGAACTTCAAGAAGCAGCGAGACAAAAGGCACTTCTCGCAAGCCAAGCTCCTCCCGAACCGTGACTCATCCAATACAGAAGCCTAAACCCATAGAAACCATCGGAACCGCTGCACCCATCGGACCCACTGCAACCATCGGACCCACTGCACCCACCGGACCCACTGCACCCATCAGAACCATTACACCTGCCTCCAATCCACCCAACGAAATATTTAATACTCTGAGCCAACTGAAAGACCCCGAAGTAATGGAAATGATGGACGTCCTCACTCAATTTGTCAAAATCTCCAAATCCCACAAATCCGAGCCGAAAAAGTTAGTGAGCTCTACACCCTCTTCAACCTTAAGATTTAATTTTCCCGTCCCAAACTAGAAGATCCCTTAAAATTGTATCTTGGAATTCAAATTATATCCTACACAAAATCCAAGAGTTAAAAGTTTTTATCAGCGAGCACGACCCTGACATCATAGCCCTCCAAGAAACCGGACTTCAACCCTGCCATAGCCTCAATATCCCAAATTATACCACTCATAGGAAAGACCGACTCACCCACCGAGGAGGAGGAACAGCCATTCTAGTAAAAAATTCTATTGGACACCATAGCCTGAACATCCACACCCACTCCATTGAAAATACAACAATCGATATTGAAGGCGAAAACGTCATCACCATCTGCTCCGTCTACAGGCCGCCCACTTCTCCACGAGGCACCCTGACTTCCGATCTACTCCGAATATTTAGGAACAGAATCACTGCCTAATCATAGGCGATTTCAATGCAAAACATCGATCCTGGAACCCCCTCTCAGTAAGTAAACCTGCAGGCACAGAACTTTTTTAAGTTCGCAGTGAACTGTGGCTTCCTTATCACTGCCCCCACAGAAGCTACCTGCTTGACTAGAAGAACTGGTCCAGGATCCATCATTGACCTCGGCATCTCATGTGGCCTTCAAGATCTCCACGCCACAACCCTCATCGAGCTCTCAAGTGACCATAACCCTGTTGTCTTTGCCCTTCAACCTGACTTCCCTTACTCATACGCCCATAACTGTTTAACCCTGACGAACTGGAACCACTTCCAAGACATCCTCAGTATCACCGTCCCAGGAAACCCAGAATTGAAAACCCAGATGCAATAGACCGGGCAGTTACCAATTTAACAAATCACATTCAAAGCGCATGAAACAAAGTAGCAGATTCAAATTCATCAACCATCAAGTCACGTATATCCCACCCCACATCCGGCTAAAAATAAAAGAAAAAAATCGACTGAGAGAAAACGTTGGCAGAGCACCTTCGACCCACAAATCAAAGTAATAGTAAACAAGCTACAACATGAAATCAAAAAAGACCTCCTCAGACATAAGGGACAAACCTTGGACCGAGAGCTCGAATGGGCAAATCACGACATAGAAAGCCTCCATAAGATCATAGAAAAAAGGAAAAAAAAAAACAGGTAACTTACCCGCCTCGGCTGGGGTACAGAGGATTAATTTACGGAACAGCTGAGAAAGGTGACCTCTTCGTTGACTCCCTAGAGGAATCCTTCAAAGAAAATAGAACGCCATATGATGACTTCCACATCACGGCAGTAAACCGGGCAGTTCGCAGCTACGTGAGAGATGCACCCTCCTCCACCCCTCTACTCACATCACCGAATGAAGTCTGCGAGATCATCCTTTCACTAATCAACAAAAAAGCCCCCGGAGCAGATCAAGTAAAAAATCTCGCCCTTAAATCCCTCCCAATCAACGCCATCACGCACCTCACCAAAATCTACAATAGATGCTTACAATCAAATCATTCCCTCAACCCTGGAAACACGCCATCATCACTCTACTTCCAAAGCCCAACAAAGACAGCAAGCTCACATCCAATTACAGGCCAATCAGCTTATTATCAACCATGGGGAAGATTTTCGAAAAAATTATACTTGCCAGAATAGAGCAACACGTCGACCAACACAAGTCATCCCACACTTTCAACACGGCTTCCAGAAGCTGACCTCCACATCGCACCAACTTCTCAGAGTCACAAACAAAATAGTAGACGGATTTAACGACCTTTTAACAACTGGCGGCGTATTCCTCGATGTGGAGAAAGCCTTCGACCGGATGTGGCATAACGGCCTCGTATACAAGCTTATCCAACTCCAATTCCCCTCCTACCTGATTCTCACCCTCAAAAATTTTCTTCAAAACAGAACATTCCAAGTAAAAATAAATACCGTACTCTCAAGAACTGGAAACATAGAAGCCGGATGTCCGCAAGGTTCAAATCTCTCCCCCATGCTATATAACCTCTTCACGTATGATTTCCCTACAATGTCTCTAATCGATGTATGCCTCTTCGCAGATGATGCTGCAATAATAGCCCAACAGAGAAGCCCCGAAAACACTAGAAGGAAACTCCAGCTCTACCTCATTAAATTAAAAAAATGGCTCACCAAATGGCGCATTTCAATCAATGTGAACAAATCCAAAGCCATCATCTTTAAAAAAGGACCTTACAAGAATAACCTGCCTCCCCTCAAACTCTTCAACAACCAAATTAAATGGGAAAACCAAGCCGAGTACCTCGGAGTCACCCTCGACCGAAGACTCACATTCAAAAGCCATCTCCATAAAATTACCTGTAAATTCAAAAGTAAGCTCTCTGCCCTGCATTTTCTTCTCAACAGAAAATCTAAACTCTCCAAAAAACAGAAAAGAATCGTCTACTTACAGTACCTCCAACCAATCCTCACTTACG
>BMAO01037374.1:0-32930 GCA_019973975.1 Trichonephila clavata
TTTATACAGTGGGTAAAAAAAGTATATATATATATATATATTTGCACACCTACATTTTTGTTTGCAATTCATAAAAAAAGAAGCATTAAGAAATAAAAAATTGGTATTGCCAAATCAGAATAAGTTTAATCATCCAAAACAAACAGAAAAATTGCAATAATTTAAATAACAATGCTTTTTTGTAACAAAATTAAAATATCTCGTGTCAAAAAAGTATTTGCACACCTGCATGAATACAAAAGAAATAAAATATATTAGCAAATTTCAAATAACTAACATTTAGTATGCATTCCTTTAGCATCTATTACTGCTTGTAATCTTGCTGGCATTGATTTAATTAAATTTTCTGTAACAGTAGGGTCAGTATTCGACCACTCTTCAATAAGGGCTTGTTTAAGGGCAGATTTACTTGAAATCTTCCTTTTTCTTATTTTTAAATCCACAGAATTCCACAAATTTTCCAAAGGATTTAAGTCTGGTGATTGTGGTGGAGTGGCAAGTTTTCTGGATACATGATAAAGCAACCACATACTTGTTATACCGGCAGTGTGCTTGGGATCATTGTCTTGCTGAAAATAGTACGAATTACTGATACCCAATTTTATTGCACTTTGTGGCAAGTTATCTCGCAACACATCAATATTGGTTCGAGCTGTCATATTCCTCTCAATGAAACACAAATTACCAACTCCTTTGCTAGCCACATGCACCCCCAAATCATAACAGAACCTCCTCCATGTTTAACTGTAGGTAACACATTTTTGGTATGAAATGCAGTACAAGGTTTTCTCCAAACTAATTTCCTGCCATCTGATTTAAAGATATTGAACTTACTCTCGTAGGAGAATATGACATTTTTCCAGAAATCAATTGGCTTATTGATATATTCCTTAGCGAATTCAAGTCTCTTCAGTCTATTTCGTTCAGTTATGAGAGGTTTTTTCCTTGGAGATCTCCCATAAATTTGTGCATCATGCAGTACATTTCGAACACTTAGGGCACAGATTTGAACTCCAGATGTTGAAGCGACATCATTGGCTAATGTAATTGGACTAACAAATGGATTTTTCGATGCTTCTCTTATGATTTTTCGCTTAATTCGCAGTGAAAGTTTCTTTGGGCGTCCAGAGCGCAAGTTATTTGATGTAGATCCTCTTTCTTTATGACGTTTTATAACATACCGAACAGTAGAGAAGCAAACATTTACTTTTTTACCTATTTCTCGATAACTTAGGCCATTTTTACGTAGAGAAACAATTTTTTCTCGCAACGAAATCGGCAATTCAGATTTCTTAGGTGCCATTACAATTTGAAATCGACAATCAACTGATAAAGTTTCGACAATACCTCCTTTTATAGTCGTCTTACGTATGTTATTTACTGCGGGATGACTGTCAAATAATTATAAAAAAAAATGCAAATTTGCTAAAGTTGATTTGAGTGTGCAAATACTTTTTTGACATAAGATATTTTAATATTGTTGCAAAAAATGTTTTTTATTAATATTATTGTATTTTTTGTAATTAATTTAAACGAATAGGCTTATTTTATTTTTAAAATGCCAATTTTTGTATTTCTTAATGCATTTTCTTATAAATTGTGAACAAAAATGTATGTGTGCAAATACTTTTTGTACCCACTGTATGTCATGTTTTCTTTTTTTAAAATCAAATTCTCACCAAGTATGATTACTAGACTAAAATCAAGTGATTTAGTAGGTGTTTTCAGAATTTCGGGAGAGTTGTAGAGACACTAAGGCGTACTTTGAGAGCAATGCGCTGGGGCTCCAGTGCTCAAATTTTGGGCAACTAATTTCAAATTGTTCTTTAAAATATTTAAATGGAACTCATGACACAATACTATCAAAAAATACCAAATTACCTAACCCTGAAGCCGATTTACACCCTTATGCAAGACTTATTCCAACTAATTTTTTGGGATTCAGATCCTCATTTTTTTTCCCGTACAAACTATTATTCGCCCGTCGGAACCAAAAATGTTGTTAATTTTCTCTCATCTCAACCAATTTGCTTTCGATATTGAATTTTCTGAAACTTAATCCCAAGAATCTAGTTGGAACCGCGAAGCATGGTGGTGGAGGCGTTCTTGCGTGGGAGTGTTAAGTCAGCTTCACGGGTAGGTAACTTGGTATTTTTTGATGGTACTATGAATCATGAGCTCTATTTAAATATTTTAAAGAGCAATTTGAAATTATACGCTCAAAATTTGGGTATTGTAGACGATTTCATTTTTTAACAAGATAATGACACTAAGCGCTCTACTTTTAATGTGCGCCGCTGGTGTCTCTATAACTGTCCCAAATTCTGATAAAACCTCCTAAATCACTTGATTTAAGTCTAGAAGAACATATTTGATGGGAATTTGATTTAAAAAAAAGAAAACATGACGTATAAAAACAAATGTGAAGTAAAAACAATAATCACAGAAGAATGGATGAACAGATGCAGAAATTACAAAAAAAAAACTGATTAAATAGTGCATCTTACAAAGTGAAAGAAATAATAATATTTAAAGATATGTTGAGATTTTTTCTAAGTGTACAAAGACTTTTGTTGCATAATTTTTTAGTAAAATTTCACTATTTGTTTTTTAAAATAATAGTTACACTATGTTTTAAAAATTGATTAGGTCATTGTATTAAGAACAAGTTATAGATATCGTAAAACAATTACAATTCCGATATATTAATTTTTATTAGTGGAAAGTATTAAGTTTTATAGGAAATTGGAAGTGTTGAACACTTTTGGTCTACAGTACACATTTTCTTGCGTTTTGTAAGCAATCATGAATCAAACCGAATTTTTTTCTTAATTGAAAAACGGCAAAATAAAGCCGAATGTAAAGCCTTTTTACCATTACTCATGATACTGCTTATTATATATATATAAAACAAATTATACTTAATACTACCATAGATACATTTTAAAATTATGCAGTGCATCCACTCTTACAAAACGCTTTTGTATTCAACTTCTAAAAGGTTGCTGAGAATGTCCAGATTACTGATTGATATCGGAGAATTTTCTTAACTTGAAGTGATTCGTGTTACCAGAATCCCAAAGACAATGTTTTGCAATTATAAAAAAAAATCATTTCAGTAATTAATGAATTATTCGAAAATAATTTTAATGCAAAACATAAATTGATCACGAGATTACAGAATTATTAGTTTGGAATGAAATTTAAATTCTGCCAATTGCATTTGATTAAATAGAATTTATCGCTTGATTTTTTTTTTATTTAAAGAAACTGTTAGCACTTTTTATATACTGATTTAAAAAAGAACAATTTTTTTCGATGTCTTCCATATTGCTATCTTGCAGTTCAAACAATTCTAATTTAAAAAATCTTTTCGTCTGGACACAGAAATTAAATTTTTTTTCCAGGATTAATTTTTTTAAATAATTTTACTTCGCAGTAGCTTCTGAGAGTTCATCATCCACTGGCGCCAATCTGATCTGACAGAATAAAAGAGAATAATTAATTCTTTCACTTATTTGGTTTACTAATTCTAATTTATTCATTTTTTTCTCTATTTACGCTTGCACCTGTCGTCGAGTTCTGTGAAATATTGATCTAGTTTTATAGAATACGTTTCAGAATTAAAATGATTTTCATGGCGCACACACACACACAGATTTCATTTATTACAATAAAAGATTCTGCAAAGACTCATAAGAATTTTATGTAATGATTATTATACAATATCATTTTTTTTTTAGTCACGAAGAATTTGTTGTATTGTGATGGTAATTTTCCTTAATAAGTAATCATTCTCTCAGCATTCTCTTAATTAAAAATTTTACTTCTAGACATTTAAATTATTATGGCAACGTCTCATAATAATTCGATAGAAAGTAAGAGTTCAAAAGAGTTCAGAGCCATTACAATTTAATTACCATTTTAGCAATCCATAAAAATATTCATCTTTTTTTTTATGATTCTAAAAAGGGTGGATTTGTTTCTTTCTAAAATAGGAAATAATTTAAGTATAAGTTAAGCCTAATTATTGTATGTATTAAGTATTTAGAACTTCATAATTGTTTATAAACAAAATCCTGGAAAGGTGAAAATCATTTTAAATATTTGTATGCAATCAGTAAAAATATTGGAAAGCAACGTTTTTTTTTTTTTTAAATTTAAATTTTATTTTTGAAAGAAATCCCCCCCCCCCCAAACTAAGATTATCGATTCAGAGATTTTGGTCTCTGTTTGCTTCTCTGGTTGTGGCCGGAAAGATCGTTTCTGGTGAAGGGAAACTATTCTTTCCACAATTGTAAATGAATTTAGCAGTGACGTTGGTGGCTGACTTGGCGAAAAATTTAGTCGCCACTTTGCTAAATTTGGTGACAAAATGGATGTCTCTGTAAAACTCTAAAAAGTTCTTATTCGGTTATTTCCCTATGAAGCCTTCGAAGATCCTAGATGGTGGTCCTTCTCGGCTTGCTTATAAGGACGATGCAAGTTTAGCAACAAAAATGTCAGTCAAAGCTAGAAAGCGACAGTGCGTTGTCACAGACCTAATGCGATATGGTGAACACGGATTTGTACTGTTGTGTGAGATTTGAATTCATACTAATGTGGACTTTATTTATATTAATTTGTGATAGGGTCGGTTTCTGCTTACATCTGAACCCCCTTGTCTACCTGTAAACCCTGCTAGGTGTATGGGAGAAACTAAATGATCATCAGACATGATTTCAATCTAATTTATTGTTACCAAAATATCAATCAAACACAATAACAATCTAATTAAGGTAGATGATTAAATAGTAGAGCGCGGAGGTGAGATTCTATAACACAGGTGTCCGTAGTCAAGTGTTTGCGACGGAAAGCCCCTCTTGACGCTATGGCTGATGTAAACGCTACTATTGTAACTACTCAAGTCAAGTAGAAGACCAAGCTGAGCAAAGAAAGAGCAAAAACGCTCCTAAACGCTATTAATAAATAACTTTAAATTTAATACAGTTTACATTGCTCATTTGAGTTATTTAGTATGATCGAACAAGGGATACTACTACGGACCCTCAACTGAATCTAAGACAGCTTAAATACGCTCAAATATAACTACGTCGCACACTAATAAGCTAACTTCTAATTAATCAAGCTCACAATACCTGTACTTTTTATGCATCGCATCCTACACTGGAAACTTTCAGGTGATCTTCATCGGGCTTGATCAACGTCGTTGGATCTACGCTCTGTAATGTTTTTCCTGGACAACTCCAAGACCTCTAATTCCACTATCTTTCAATCTTCAACTAACAACTAACTCGCAGACTCTATGTTAACTCCTACTTGCCAACTCCAACGTGCCAACTCACAAACTCGCGAAAACAGAATTTATATAATATACTTCATTTACATAATCACGCTTTCTTGGTCGGCGAAGGTTGGTTGAATTAATTTATTTTCCCCAGAAGAGTCCACAAGGTGTTAATAAAGTCGCGGATAGAACCGTCACAAATTGTTTAAAGCTTATTAAATCTATTGTAATGACTGTGATTTCCAAAATAAATTACAATTTACTTGTCTGAAAAACCCGTGTGTGAACCTTTCCAAGACGATCCAACATATAGAAATATATTTAACTGACACTGAATCAAAATTGGTAAAATTCAAGTCATTTTTTTTTGAAAAAAATAATCTGTATGAACAACGCAGAAGAATGCCTCTAATGAGCTTTAAATACAAGCAGCTTCCGAAATTGTGTGCTATATGCAACTTCAATCGCCTTGCATGACAATCAAGAGTAATACAAAATGTATATATAACTTAATTCTCTATAGCTTTTTAATTACAGGAAAACAGTTAAAAACATTGAAATATTACAAAGCCAACGTGTGTTAACACTCTTCCTCCTAAATCAGTAATATCACTGTTTTCGATTATTCATTACTTTTTTTAAAAAGTTTAATCGCATAAATAAGAAATCATTTAAATTCAAAGTATTTATAAAAGCTTCTGGCTTTTTTCTCTTTTCATTTGAAGTAAGATGTTAATTTCGCATTTGAAGCAATCAGACTCATTAAATGTTTTTTTTTATTATAAAATCAGAGTTTTTTTAAAAAAGTTATTTGCAAGTTATCGATTCCTCTTGGTTATTTCTTTTCAAATTTTGAAATTTTATTTGTTATTTGAAAATGTAATTACCATGGCGCTAGTTGATCGTAACAAATCTTGTGTTTATAGTCCAATTAACATATCATTCTTATTCAAAATATGTTTCTAGATCAACATTCCGAAATCAGTCATACGTACATGTATCTTTAATTTGATATTAAAATTTAATCAAATGATTTTTTCAAAAAACAATATTTTGAAAACTGAATTCTTGACAGAGTGGAAATCTTTTGAGCATCTTTAATAGGAAAAACAAATATGTCGATTTTGTTTTTGCTATTAAAAATATTCAGAAGAACCTTTATAGATTAAATCGATCTAATTCTGTGTAGGAGTATTTACAGAAGCGATATTTTAACTCCACGAAACACATGCAATGCGGGGGTGTACGTTACGCCATTGTGGTAACTGAATCATTTAAATTATTTAGTAATGTAATATTACAAAACGATTCATCCAGTCAATAAAAATTTGTCTGAACTCATTTTATTTATCTGACATTTTAGGATAATACTTTAATTTAAATTAAATTTAGGGATAATTTTTCATTTACCTATTTTTTTTTATAAACAAATACAGACAAATATAATGTGCTTAAAAATATTGATTTCGATACTTTTGATGAAAAGTGAGATTTGAAAAATTTAATAAAATGTGCCTACACCCATTCTGTTTCCGAATTCAAATCTTCATATCCAGTACAAACCAAAATTAATTTGAAATTTTAAATAATCTAATCATTATAATCGAATAAGCTTATCTATTTAAAAAAAAAATTTTTTTTTTGTTTTCCCACTTTTTCTGTACCCCAGATAGACACCGAAAACCGAATCCTTCCATTGGTCAGAGATCTCATCCTAGCAACAAGTAATTAACATACAACATTCGAATAAGAAACCTCATCAGCAGTCTCATAAACAATAGTAAAGATGGGGGAGTGGAAGCGTTCCGAATATTGTTTAAAAAGGCAAGGCCAAGGCTTGCCAATCCGAAGTCCAACCCCGACGCGGGCAAACTTGAAAAGCTGAAATTATGGAAAGCGTTTGCTTTTTGGAAAATCGCCTTTCTCATTTACACTGAGCTAGCTCATGGCGGCTGAGATGAGTAGGATTTCATGGCCTTACGTCTGTGGTGGTTGATGGGGTTTATCTGCGTCGTGTACTCTCGACAGGATAGACGATTGTTCTCAAAGACCCCACTTGGTTTTTTGAGGTGTCGTACTGGTGTGACACTGGCGATGTATCCAGACAGGGCCGTAAATGGAACGCGAGATAACAGAGGAAAGTTTGGTGAGTTTATTTAAAATGGTAATGTTTTTGGAGCATATATAATTTTGCACATTTTTGTTTTTATGTAAGCATTTGTGGCACTTCAGAAAAGGAAAGCTTTTAGTTTTAAGCAACAATCAGCAGATTTTAATATTTACCAGAAAGCTTGTTTTCCATAGCTGTGTGAAATAATTTTTATTTAAGGAAAATCCTTCAGTTAAGGTATTTGTCTAGGTTCGGGACCACGATTTTTAAAAAAAGCATATAAATGAATAAATTTTTTGATATTTACTTACTCATATTTTATTCTATAGATATTTGATATTTATTATATCAATGATATTTATCATTTGATATTTCATGTTATATTTGATATTTGTTAACTATTCCATATAATTTTTAAAGAATAGTATTACAATAAAAGATTATTTAAATGCAATTTCCTGGCAGAAAATGAAGATAAGATGGCATTATTTCAAAATATTCTCCATTTATGAAAAATAAAGTCTATATATAGCAAAAGCTTCTGTACACAGCCTAAACTAGAAATTTTGAAGTATATAATTTATAGAAGTGGATTTGTTCACATTTTAATGCATCAGAGTATGAATATTTTGCTAAAAAATAACGATTATTATTTTTATATATGATAGTAACTATCAAAATAATGTTAATTATTCAAAAATTCAAATTCAGGCTTTGTAGAGAAGAGTCAGCTATGGATTGTTTTGAAAATACGTAATTCTATTATCCTTTTTTGCAAAAAAATTGCATTTAAATAGCTGTTCTAGTGTAATATTATTCTTAAAACAATTTTAAATAAGTATTCCAAATCAGGTGACAGTTAATATCTCAAAAAATTATTCATTTATTTTTAATAATTCAAAAAATTATTCATATATCTTTTTCAAAATCACAGTGCTGAACTCTCTCAGTCGTACCTTAATAAAAAATAAATATTACATTCGCAGAAAAATTAGCGCCTTCTGATACGTTCAATAACGTAAATAGAAAGGAAAAGTTAGAATATTATGATCTGTTCAGCATTTAGAACAATGTATTATTTGTATTTTCCATTTTTGTTTACGAACATTTATTTTTAGAAAAAAAACACATATTTTTTTCCCCTGATCAATTTTTGGTAAAAGAATATGTATATAACATATTGTGTACGAACAGAACAATTTATCGTTTTAGTACATTTCTTGAATTTTCAAAACAGTTCTTACATGATTATACAAACAGCTTTATAATTCATTTTTCTCGATGAGAGAGAGAGAGATTGCTTTCTTTCTTAAAATTTAAAATTATAAGATTTAATTCTATAATTATAGAAAAAACCTTTCTATTTGTTTAAAAAAGTTTAGAAGCCAGACAAATTTTTGTGCATTAAAATTTTTACAGAAGTAATAATGAGTAAAAATTTATAATTTTTCAAAAAGAAATTTTTATTTCACATTTTCCTTTAATAGTTTAAATTTTTTTTCTTGGTACAATTTTTGTGATTTTAGAATGATTCGAAAACTGTTTTCTAATTTAAATTTGTTAGCAAATTACAATGGTATATTAATTTTTAAGCAGTTGTTTTATTAATTTAATTTTTCTCATGAAGCTAAAAAAATATGTATTACTTTTATCCTTTTTATAACAATTTAGCTATTTTAAAAAAAATGATGAAATTGCTAATTATTTCTTTTCAGAAAAGAAATTGTGATTACTTTTTATGACGAGCTAGCTATATATGTTACATAATAAATAGAAATATTTCCACGTGTTTTATTAATTCAAGGAATATTAACTTTCTTTCGAAAGATAAGTGATTTCAGAAAAAAGTTAATAATGAGATAATAAAATAGATTGTTATAATCGTGTAAGGACTTCGAAGCTTGATTGATCTTAACATACCGCATTTCGTTATTTCACATGAAGTAGTGTTTTAGTAGAAATAACTTGAGCACGTGGTTCGCGCGCGACTTGACTATAACCTCTAGGCCTTGGGTCACAGTGACGTCTTAAAGCAGGCATGTCAAACTCATTTGATATCACGGGCCAAATGAACTATTTTATAGTAAGTTGAGGTCCGCATGTTTTTTTTTTTTCAATGTTCAAAAAATTAAGCAAGAAACTAGAATGGTTATATTCTTATTTATAAAACTCAATGTATTATATATATTATACATACATAATCGTTTAATATTTCCTTTTATTTTTAAAACTATACATGTGTTTTATATTGTTTTCTAAAAAATAAAAATTACAACACGAAATACAATTTAATATTTCGTTTAGAAGATATTTGACATCGTTTGTTTTCTCTCAACGCAAGTCATCAAAACCTGGTTGAATATATCGAGCTGATGTAATTTTTAAACAATGATGATAAATGATTATCACTTAATCTTGATCTTTCAGAATCTTTGTTATTTTTCAATAAAGAAAAAAGTTTAGTGCATAAATAAATGCTTCCAAACATAGCCATTCATTATACGCGTAATAAATGATAACATTTTAAGAAACCAATCTACAGATGAATATGTATAAAAATCTAGAGTTTCAACTTCCAAACATTTTTGCTTCAGCAAAGAATCACAATAGATTTCAATTAATTCCAGTTGTAAGTTTTCGTCAAAAATTTCAATATCGATCAATAGAGGTGAAGTTAAAAAATGTAATTCAAAATTCTTAAAATTTAAAAAATATTTGATCGAATTCCATCTCTAATAATTTAATTTGGTGAGAATATTCTGTAAATTATAATTTAAGTGTAATTTAATCAATGGATTTTGAAAGCTTTCAAAGTGAGATGTTTTCTCTTTCTGTTTGTAATAATTTGTCTGTAATAATTTTTGTTTGAAAGCGTTAATATCAAATAGCATGGCAAAAAAAAAAAAAAAAAAAAAAAAAAGATTTTTTTTGCTTTGAAGTTTAAATTAAGTTGATTTGTAAGATCAGCTGAGAAAGCCAGAGGTTTTCTCAGTTGATAATATTTCATCTTTTAATTCAGAATCTTTTTCTTCTTTCATATTTCCTCATCTTTTAATTCAACACATTCATAATATTTTTCTTTGTTTCCAAGAAAATAATGATTTTCATCCAGAAAATTTTTTAAAAAATCGTTTTAACACTTCATGACTCATTTCCAGTCATGAAGTGTTAAAACGAATAATATGATAGACCGATAAATTCACATTCTATATCTTCCAGAAATGAAGCAAATCGACGATGCTAAAATATACATGCTCGAATATAGTTTACAATTTTACTGACTATTTTAAAACATGTCCACTATATCATAGGTCATGACCAAGAACAGTACTTGCTATGAAATAATACAATGAAAATGTTTAAAATTATTATTACCATGCTATTTTCTTGTTTCTTTTAAACTCGCTGCTTCTTTAGTAATACTGATCACGGTAGTTACGCTATCAGTTGCAAGACAAACCAACCTTTTTTCCCAAGGAACACTTTGTTTCAAAACTTCTTTAAATGCATCAAAAATATGTATTATGCATAATACATGACTCGACTCGACTATGATTCTAGACTATTTCATCACCTCTGTTGGTTACAGAATTTCGACTTAAACATACACTTTAAAATTATTCTATTTGTGCTGGACATAATACCATTTTTTTTTCGAATCTAAGCCGCCATCGATTCAAATACTCAAAAACTTTTGTGAAAAATTAAAAATAATGTAAGAGGGTATGTCGATATCAAATTTCACGAAATTAAAACAAATTTAAAATGAAAACTAATAAGAAAGGAATAATTATTTATTTTATAAATATTATAAACTTTTAATTGCATGCATGCCCCCATAATTGCTCTAAATACCACGTCCAACAATTTTATTTCCCTTCGATTCTAAGCTGCGCCCTATTTTCAGTAGCATTCAATTCTACATTGGAGAAAAAGTGCGGCTTAAATTCGAGTAAATACGGAAATTCTTCCACTGTAATTAAGCATTTACTAATAAATTCATATTTAGTAAATGGTTTCGATCAACGATTACTATTACTCTGTAGTTTGTACTGCAGAGTGGTATTGTCTTCAACAAATATAGGTGGCTGCGGTAGCCTAGCGGTCAAGGTAACGAACACGAGTCACACACATATGAGTTTGAGCCTTGTACTGATGAAGCCGATGCACGCTTTAAATATGTCCAGACTAAAACTTCCTCCCATTGGTGTAGTGTGGAAGTTTTAGTCTGGACATATGTCTCCGGTATCGTCCTCGTCACTTGACCATGGTTCAAAATTACGAGATCCGTCACCAAACGCCCTCGAGTAGCTAAACAGTGAGACGTTAATATTCACTCTCACTCAACAAATGTAGTGAACACATTTTTTTCTTTTTTTAACAGTTAATTTCAATTCCAACAAAAAAAAACAAAATATCGCAACATATACGTCATAGTTTGTTTTTAAATTTGTGTCATAGTACCTTTAAAATTATATCCCTTAGCAACTGAATTACAGTTTTTACATGTCAGGCACAATATTTTATTCTCGCTTTGGGCATAAAAATGTTGCAGTTCCCATTTTTCTTGAAAATTACGATGTTCAGCTTCAGTTCATCTTTTATTACTCTGTTCTTGAAGATTGATTACGTTTTTATTAAATAACTTTTTAGTTTAATATGGATAAAAACCAAAATTCAATTTAATTCACAAACTATTGAGTAAACACTACATTTTGTCTTGGCCATCTAGGGTTTTTAAATTTAAAAAAAAATATTTTAACTGCTTCAAAGAGAAATAAAAGTCGCACGCACGATGAATCGTAGTGAAATCTATAACAAATAATATTCATAAATGTATTTAAGAATTTAATAAAAATTAAAATAAATGAAAAAATTTAATAAAATATTAAAAATAATTTTCATTTAAAGGCTATTTCTCTCTCTCTCTCTCTATAATTTTAACATTTATAAATATAGTGCACCACGCAATGTATAACATGGGGGCATACACACAAACAGAAGAAAGGATTAATACACAAACATCCATGCCTTCTCCGGGATTCGAACCCAGTCTCTACAGCACCCCAGACAGCTTCACTGACCACTATACCGGATGAGCAGCTTATTTCAACAATTGAAAAGGATTTTAAAAAAAAAAACAAGAATAGATAACAGAGAGAGAGAGATTAATCTGTTCTAAACTTTTAAAAGTTTACCGGAAATAAACTTAAAAATATAAAAAAAAACCCTTAAAGATTGATTTTGTAAACTGTAATTAATTTTGTAAAATGTCTCCGCGGGCCGTAACGTATGTATTGGCGGGCCGCGTGTTTGACATGCCTGTCTTAAAGCATGACCCAACTGAACCCGGCCCCAAGGCCTCACCCTCAGTGGGGGCCTAGTTTCATTCTCGACTGTCTTAAAAAGATCATGAATCGGATATTTTTGGTCAAATATTATTTCCGTACATATTCTCCGAAAAATATGGAATTTCAAACTGCATGTCAACTGCAAAAGTGGTAAGATTGCAATATTTTGTGATGACCGTTGTCCATGTTTTGACCTAGGCTTTATATTATAAACAATCATTCATCTCATTTAGTGGAAATACGGTCATAGGTCAAGTTTGTTTGTGACTATATTTGTGAGATTGTAAGTCGTATGTTTCACCTTTATATGTTTCAAATTAACGTTTGTTCGAGAATTTGACAATGCATGTTATGTACTGTCTACTTTTAAAAATCACAGGTAGTGTCTACTTTTGCATACGGGCCCAAGGCTTCAAAAAATCTTAAGCTTTCTCTGGGCCCAGTGCCTCAAAAAGTCTTAAGACGTCCCTGTTGGTTCGGCAAACTTTTGAGACAGAAGAGCCAAGTTGTAAGTGAAACAAGACAAACTATCAGAGCCTAAAAAAAGGAGTATAACTATTAAAGAGCGTAAAAAGAAAGAATATAACTATTAAAGAGCCTAAACCAGTTACATGCATACGCTTGCGCTGAAAGGGGGGGGGGTCTTGAAACAGTCACGATCATGGTCGCAATATATATATATTTAATTATATTAATACAATTTTATCCAAGTAATATTTTACAATTTGGTATTTTTCCATTTCGCCGGCGCAGGCAATAAAGTAGCCAAAAAATATACGACCAACGCCAAATGGAATATTCCTGGTAAGCTATTTCTGTATGGCTCGGAAATAAAATATTTTTGAACTTACATTATTTTACGTGTAATTATGTATTGTCAGCAAAAATTCTGCTTGGCGAGATTTGCACTTCGAAACAGAAAAGTACACCACATTTCTTCAAAAACTAACAACTGTAGGAGATATTTATATTTCTGTGGCTCAATGTAAGAAAAGCCATTGTGAAAATTACATAACGTGAATTTGGATTTCAAGCTTTGTGAAAGAAATTCTGTATCCATACCGTAAATTCTTTTTTCTTGAATTTTATGTTTACAATAATAATTAAAACTTATTTTAATTGGTCTTACATGCAAAAGTCACACACATTTTAACACTTTTTTCATTAAATAAGGAATAAGAATTTGTCACATCGGTTGGGAATTTAAATGTGTCTCTTGTCCAAATGTCATGAGTGCTCTTGAACTCATTTACGCTATTTAGTAAACATCGCTGGAAATCCCTTTAAAGTATGTCTCCCCACGGCGGTGTTTTTGCCAATAAATTAGACTTATACTGCGCTATAGAAATAATTGTAATATTTTCATTGATTTTCAGCAAGCTTTGTTAAAGGAAAATAATTTAATACAGAGTGGGGCTTGGAAACTTCCTTTTTTGAAAATGCAATAAGAAACACACTGCAAAGTTCATTTGACTTTATTGTTATTTTCCGCCTACCACACAACTTTGCAAATTTGAATTAACACAGTTTTAAACACAATGTCCGTTAAATCTCGCTCTCCATTATCAATACACTGATGCAGTCAATTTCGAAAACTTTGAGTCACTTTGTCAAGCATATGGACCGGGGATATTATCAGCTTCGACTCGGATGTGGTTTCTTAGGCCTTCCAGGGACTTGGAGCGATCTTTGTAGACCAGGAACTTGAGATAAGCCCACAGGAAATAATCAGGGGGGAGGGGATGAATCAGGTGAGCATGCAGGTCAGTTTACGTTCCCTCGCAGGGAGATCAGTCATTTGGGGAAGGTTTTAAAATACCCATGGAAACCCTGGAGGTGTGGGATGTGGCCCCATCTTATAACCACACTTTGTTAAAATTCCTTTCTTGGAGAGCGAATAGGAAGAATTGTTGGATCATTGTCACATACCGGTCTGAATGAACACACGAACTCGTTCCAAATTTTCAAGTGTTCTAACCACCTTTGGGGGTCCTTGTCTTACTTTAAAGACATTCCCCGTTGCTCTGAGGGCATCATTTCACATCAAAACACATTTCCTATCAGGAACATGACTTCGTGGAGGAATATCGAAGTAACGACGAAAGACATGTTGCACTTCAATCACCGACCGACTGTTAGGGAATACACCTCCACAACAAAATCGTGCTGCTGCCTCTGCCTCGATCACAACATGTTTGAGATTGAGTCGGTCGGAAACACAAATATCCTACTCCATCTCTTCCACTGAAGCCTTCCCTACGAACATTACTGAAACATGTTCATAAAAGGAAGTTCCCGCGCCCCACACTGTACATAGATAACTGTCTTCAGCCAGTCAAATGTTTAAATGTATCTGTAAATTCAGGTAATTTTTTCACTAAATAATTATAAAGAAAAAAAAAAGAAAGGGAAACAAATTTTTAGTAGGTATAATTATTTTTTTTTAAAGAAATAATTGATAGAGGCAGAAGACTGAAGTGCCTCAACCTTATATACAAAGATCCGCGATGTGGTTTGCCGACCCCTGTTTTAGGCTTTCAACTCCCTACAGTAACATATGAGTATAATTCATTCCAACAAACTTTAGAGGATCTTCGATTCATATAATATCTATAACTGTGACGAGGAAGCCGTTGCTGTTATTCGACCGATAAAGTTTCTTGGTGTAAACAGTATGCACTTAACCGTGATACAAAAGCAGTGATGAATAGAAAATCGTAATGCTAATAAACGATATTTCTTTATATTTGTCTATTTTCGTTCATGTACATTTCATGATTATATTAAGCGATAGAAGTTATTCGTGTTTATAAAGTAAGGTTTTCATTGAATTTTCATTTTTGGAATTGATATTTATTTAGAAAAGTTTAATAAACTGATTTTGAGATGAACGTAAATTTATACCTCTAATTAATTTAAGAATTATTTTTATCTTTATTTCTCCGTATTCATTCTATTTAAAAATGTCTTCAGCTTTGTTGAGGAATAGGACTCTCTCTCTCTCTCTCTCATACACACACACATATATATACACTAGTGTCCAAAAGTTAAGCATAAATCGTAAAATGCGAAAAACATGGAGTAAATATTTGTAAAATTATTCCAAATTTCTTGCGGATATTAATTGGATGAAGAAGAAACATTGGGTTTATGCAAAACTTTTCAGTCGACTACTTCATTCGCGAAACACCGGCGCACGTCGGAATGCGGAGAGACCGATTCACGCAGCATAGGCAGTTCGCACAAGTTTCGTGCAACTGTTGTGCGAAGGAATGTTCTTAACCATCAAACAAGGTGAATGATGGCACAAAGACGCCAATTGGACATGTTTACGAAAGGAAGAATCGTTGGAATGCTGGAATCCTCACGATCACAAACCGAAGTGTCTCGAATTCTGAATGTGGACCAGTCTATGATCTTAAGACTGTGGCAGAGGTTTCAAAGAACGGGAGATGTTACCGGACAACCAGTATCAGGTCGACCAAGAGTCACAACCCCTCGCCAAGACCGATATCTGGTAATAAGTGCGCGATGTCAGAGGGGCAGTACTGCGAGAGCACTGGGTTCGGCGCTCACAGTCGCCACAGGAATATGAATTTCGAGACAAACTGTTTACAGGAGACTCAATCATGCTGGCATGTATGCCAGAAGACCAGCAGTTTGCATTCCCCTCAAGTCTGCGCATAAACGCGCTCGTTTGGGAAAGTGGGCCAATGTGATGTTCAGTGACGAGTCCCGGTTTAGTCTGAGTAGTGATTCTCGGCGGGTAACGATATGGAGAGAACGTGGAACACGTTTTGAACCAACAAACATAGCGGAAAGACATCATTTTTCATCAAGGGGAGTAATGGTATGGGCAGGCATCATGATGAACGGCCACACAGACCTCCATTTCTTTGACACGGGGTCTGTGACTGCTCAAAGATACAGAAACGAAGTTCTTGAGCCTTATGTTCGCTTGTTTCTAGGTGCTGTCGGTCCTGACTTCATTTTCATGGTTGATAATGTGCCATGTCACCGAGTGGTGCTGATTGATGACTTCCCTGAAACGGAAAACATCCAGCGCATGTCGTGGACTGCGAACTCCCCTGATTTAAATCCTATCGAGCATGTATGGGATATGCTCGGGAGACAAATTGCAGCCCTTTCGCACCCACAAAGCTCCGTTACAGAACTGAAGAGAGTTCTCTAAGAAGTTTGGAACCGTTTGAGCCCACAACTCATTCATCATCTCATAGCAAGTATGGTAAATCGCTGTGCAGCGTGCCTAGATGTCAGTGGTGACCACACGCCTTATTAAACTGCAGCATCAGTATTTTATTTAGTATTTTCTTTCATTTTTTCTTTAAAGTGTGAATCCTTGCTTTGCTCAGTTTTCTTTTAAACTGCTACTTTGGATAATAAAATTAATTATTATCATTCTTTTAAATTGCTTCCTTATTCTTCCTATTCTTCCTTCTCTTGCATTTTACACTCGCATATCACGTTTCCCGCCAGTCTGATTTACAGTACCTTCTTTATTCACATAATTATCAATTATGCTTAACGTTTGGACACCAGTGTATATAGCAGCGTTTCTCAAACTGTAGGGTGCGCCCCCTTGGGGGCGTGATAACTCTTTAAAGGGGTGCGAGCATATTGAAATGTCGAAAACTAAAGATTATTTAAGAAAATTTCTAATTTACTGAAATAAACAAAATACATTCTGACATAATAAAAAAATAAGACACATTTATACTCATATAATGCACTTATATAAATGTATCAGTACTGCACAATGTGTTTTTTAATTAATTTAGCGATACTAAGTTAAGAACAAGTCTAACAATGACCAGTGATCCCATGATCTTGTCATACACAAAATTATTTTCAAAAACTAACACTTATCTGATAATTTGTATGGTTTATAATTAACCCCTTAATTGCCTATTAATAGTTACGCGATTCGCTCCTCAATGACACCGCTTTCCACGTATTGATGTATAGGGGGAGGGAGTGAAAAAAGGAATAAATAAGCAAATCCTCTGAAATAAGTAAATCCATCGCAAACACTGTCAAAATTCTTTTATGGCATTCCATTGCCTTCGAAATAATTTTATGAATAGCAGGGCACAGAAAAGATCGTACTTCGAAAAGACGTATATACACGTCCAGAGGAAATAACGCTTTGGTTGAGCGAGACGTTTACATACGCCCTTAAGAGGTTTAAGTCGCATTGTAGCTTCAACATCAAAGTATTATTGAATTCATTGTTATTGTATGGAGGGGGGGCGATGAAAATTGTGATTGAATATTGGGTCGCAAGTATTGGAAGTTTGAGAAGTACTGATAAATACTATATATTTTTAATGCAGAAAAAAGTCCCCAATATGTTATAAATTTTTAACTGTAATACATATATTCATTTATTTATCTAATTCCTGAAAATTTTAAAATATGAAAAAAATACTCAATTTTCCCCTTTAATGCATGAACTGAAAAAAACTGTTTGGCAGTTAAAGTAACATGACATGATATGGAATATACAAGTCTTTTTCAACATAAGGCAACTGGCAATTATAACCAACTAAATGTCTTCTTGCTTTTACGTGTGACACTTGCCGAAAATTCGAGATCATACGTCCGATACCTTTCAAAGTTTTGAGCCTTTTTAAATATCAATACTCTGCAGATAATTGGCTACTTTTTTATGTACCTGCCTTTTCCAATTTCGACTTCATATCACAATACATATAGTATTCATTTTTTTAATTTCTTTCGCAAATTTATGTTGTTAATGGTGGTCGTATGAACTCGAGACAAGGGATATAAAAAACAGAGATTTAATGTCTTAATTTTTATAAAAAATACTTATAGGAAAAATTCTTATTATTGAAACAAAACATCTTGTTCTTCTCACAAATGCTTTTTTTTAAAAATCAAAATCGTAAAAATTTAAGTAAAATATGCTAGAAATTCTTCTCAAGTTGCCGTATTAATACCCGTCTCGAGATGTTTTAAAGACATGTGCCAACTGGGCCCGATCCCAGGGGTGGATCGTCTTGTCCTCGTCTTGGCATCAGTAAGATCACGATCCAAGTAATTTTAATCGTAAAATATTAATTTAGGAAAAATTCTCCAAAAATCTAGGAATTTCAAGCTGTATGTCAACTGGCAACAGTGGCATGACTGCCTTACTATTTCATGTCTGTTGTCCGCGTCTAGGCCTAAGCCTACCACCATGTGTTATCATTACTCATTTAGTTGAAAGGCGGTAGTCGATTTGAGCCTACACTTACAAGATCGTGTGTCACGCAAATCTATCCGTTATGAGTTACGGTTTGTATGAGTAGGTGGGGCATATTTTTGCATATAAGTCTAAGGCATCAAGAAAGCTTACGACGTCTTTGTCCTTGACGACGAGCACCATAATTCAAATTCAAGCTATCCCACTTTTTTTTTAAGGAAACGTCGCTGTTATCACGGTACTGATACGATGGCCTCCACTAAGTTGCTACAATTATAACATAATTAGATTTCAGAGCTTACCTATCCTAATCCCGGAAACGAATGGTTCTTTTTAATATCTGTTCATTAAAATACAAAAAATAACCTGTAAAATATGAGATAAATAAATGATACAATTTTAAAATACAATGCCCTTAATATATATCTTTTTTTATTCTACCTGGTAAAAAAAAACCCACCTCTCCGTATTAAATAAATATGCAAATGCATAAAAGCTCCTGACTGAGTCGGTAGTACAGCGATTTACATGCTAATTTATCCTTTTAATAGTGTTGAACACTGACGTATAGTCCTGAGTGGGCCCTGTATCGAAGATTCCTTGGGGGCCCTACTTTGAGCCTCTTAATATTTTACGATTTTTTGCTTGCACGTGTTGAGGCCCTTGTAGCTTGGGGTCCCGTATAATTGATACGGCGGTAGCTACGCCCCTGGTGTTGAAACACTTTACAATTCATTATTTCTGAAACAAGTATGTGTGAAGTTATTCTATGTGTTCGCGGTACAGATGTTCCGCTTTAAAAAAGGGTTATTGACTTTTAACTAAAGAGGCATTTGAAATTACTAGAATTACTGCATTATGCATTATTAAAAACCTTACTGTGTTATTAAAATCTAAAAAGCGACAAAATCTCGAAATAAATGTGGCCAGAAAACTCTCAAATTCTTGAGATTAAAGATCTCTTAAGCGATTGGTGAAGAAAAATCGCGTAGCTCACAAAGTGATGAATCCTTCATACATAGTGCAAACTGTGCAGGCAAATGGAGCCATTGATCTGGGATTGCTTCAATGAGTCTGGTTTGGGATAACCAACATTATATTACAATAAAATGGAGCCACTAAATTATTTAAAATTAATAACTAAGTCATCCCATCAAAGAATTTTTCTTCCACCATGGAACTTGTATAGTCCAAAATGACAATGTCAAGATCTAGCGAGCACAAATTATTCAGAATTGCTTCAGGAAGTATGAATATTCATCTTCCAACAAGCCCAGATCATAACCCAATGGAAAACATTTGGGATATATTGAAACAGTGTTTACGTGATGGCTCGTATCTTCCGTCGTCAGTTCAGTACCTCGGTGAAAAACTTGTGCAAAGCGGAAGATAGTGAACGCTGATGGCAACACATAATCTTATTGAAATAATATCACGTCAGATGTGCATTGTAAGCCAAGTCAAAAGTGGTGTAAGCGATTGCCCAAGTTATCCATTAGTGTGAGAGGATCAGAAGGAAGATTAGCCATAGTCAATACAATTTTATTTTTTTAACAATTCTCAATTACGACACAAATCCAACAATACAACTAAGAAATGCACCAATTACTAAATATATGAAGCAATCACGGGGTAGACGAGATACTAGGAGAATTAACAGTAAATTGTATCACTTACGTCTAGGTAATACGCCTTCTAATTCAATTCGTTCTAATCCAAATTTAACGCTTAATTGACCAAATCGTCAATCTTAATATTAATCAAATAAGTAACGAAATTTTCTTGCCTAGCTTCACGCTAATCGATCATTGCTATCCATTGCAGTCTAACCTCTCTTTTTACGAACCGAAAACTAATACTTAAATACACTACATAGTTTGCATATATTGCGTCTTCTTCTTCGGGAGGAAGTTTTCAAATGAAAAATATTTAAAGACAGAAATTCTCCACGAGGATTGTTATGAAAAACGCGGATAGTCCCGTTACAGTGGTCCAACCAAACATTAGCATAAATAACTTTTTTTAGCCACGTGAGGTATATATTTCCTTATATACACTTTACAAATACCTTTTATAATACCTCCTAAAATATAGACAAATGAATTATGTATTTTGCATGTGTACTCATAAAATAGTATTATAGATTAGTTCAGTTTTGATTGTTTTACACGACTTGTGATTATTTAGCAAGAAAAAGTAACCTAGTAAAGTTAAAACTTTCTGGATTTCGCAAACAGAGCAACACGATTTATTACAATTCACTGTTATGTACAAAAAATAGACATTAATACAGATTTTTAATGAAGAATTAATTAATTTCGATTTTGAAATTTTTCAGAGTTATAAAGCCCTATTTTTAATATTATTCGAAGATATCTATAAATAAGCATGATTTCCTATTTACTTGCATTCGTTTTCTTCTGTTGATGTTACTTTCTTTCAACAGCTTCTCTCCAGGTATCATTTATTGGAATAAATAGAATAAATGTGGTATTTTTTGGACTTCTATCGAAAATGTATCTTTGCATGTCCAATACGGGAGCACTTTATGGGAAGGTAAGTAATAACTTATTTCTTTTATTGTCGTTATTTCATTTTTATTGAGGAACTTTTTAGATAAGGTCATTTTTCGTATCGATCTCTAAGCAAATGTCTTTAGATCAGGGGTGGGCAACTTGTTTTGGCTCGCAGGCTACATTGTGGGAGCGGAGGATATCGGAGGGTCGCATCTTTTTAAAATGATTGCATTCATTATAAAAAAATAATAAATATAAGTTAAATAACATAGTGGTAGTCATCCTATTTAATTTATTGTGCTATTTTCATATTGTCTATAACTGCACACACACAAGCACATTTAATTTTAGAATCAGTTTAATGAGACAAATGCTCCTTATATATGTCATAGTTTTCTACAATTTTTTTAAACCAGGAGTGAAATTGCTTGTTTAAATTCTCCTCACAGCCTGCAAGTTTATGTCAGCCAACCTGCATCTATATTTACTCTTGTTGATCTTAACACAAGAAAAACGTTGCTCATAAATATATGTCTAAAATATAAAGAACGATTTCCCCGCAAATTTCTTCATACATCGAAATTTTTCAGCTGACAAAAATTTGTTATAGTCAATGTCAAAATATTAAACATTTTCTTCTCTCTGTGATACAACTTCAACTCAATAAGTTCAAGCTGCAGGTACTGTATGAATATCAGTAGTACTGGAATAACAGAGCAATTTGAATTTATATAAGCTCAATTTTCTAAAAATCCTGAAATATTCTTGTGACCTCGTCCTCCAAACTCTGTAGATTATCTCTTATTAAAAAAACTTTTCAAATACATTGTTTTCCAAAGTTGGGAAAAATAAAAGACGAATCTTTGATCGCGAACAGAAAAGAAATCTCGGTTCAAAGTGGATTTTCTGACTGTCTTGGCAGACCTCATCGATCGGCGGGCCGTTAGTTGCCCATCCTTGTTTTAGATACAAGGTGTGAAACACATGTTTTCACAATAAAATACACTATGCACAATCATTAGTTTTCTTCTTTGAACTTACGAGAAACAGTAAACAATTTAAAATTATTTTCGGTATTCGGACAAAATTTACAGATTTAGAGTTTAATCCTTATATTGTGTATGGAATTAACATTGTTTGGAGCTAAGCCTATTTATAGAATATAGAATTGTAATGCACAAATTACCATTTTTTTCACTATTGTTTTTTGTGAATTATTTATGATTATTTTACTTGTAAATGATTATTTATGATTTATAAAAAATATTTTTTTGTTAATAGACTTTTGGAATTTAATTGTACTTCCTTGAGAAGCCAATTTATTGGTAAACTTTTGATATACCCTGAAGATTTTAAATACTTTTTCATACTTATGTAATATATTAAAGTTATTTTTCTATATATAACGGAATAAAATTATTTAAACATAATTCTGAAAGCAAATCGCTTACTTATTATTGAAATAGAATTTTGATTTGTTTGTGTGACTAATTTCTTTTTTGTAGTACACATCTTTAGTTAAATCAAAATCAATTGATATGATATGTAACTTACAGACAATAAAAAGTAACGACATAAAAAATATTGCCGAAATTTCATGAAGGTTCTGCAATTGTTCTTGAGTTCGAAAGAATATTCCGAATTGTGCAATAAATATAGAATCGGATAATAAAAATGATAATATGGCGTACACGTGCCCGAAACAGACCGACAAATTACCTGCCACGCGTACTTGAGTCATGTGGTTTTAATTTTATGCAAATAGCATTACAAATGGCATTAGTCTATTTTTTACAGAGAAAAAAAAACAGGATTCTAAATATTATTTCGTTTTTATTTTGGTTATTTATTAGTCATTGAATACTTACTTTACAAATTATTGGGAATAGTGAGTGAGTTCTACGCAGCAACAAAAATTTATTCACTACTCGATATTTATAATTGTGTTATTTCTTTAAAAAATTCTAATTCCATTTAATTAGTATCGGATGGTAATGATGTAAATCGTATGAAAAAGTTAAAGTCCGTCTTAGCTTGCATCTGAGTCGAAATTATATGTGTTTCAAATATAGGTTTTAAAATTAAAAAGGATTTTACAAAACACTCTACTTTTTTTTAGTACTGTAACCCCCCCCCCCCCCCCAAAGCCTGACTATCAACCTCAGAGGGTCCAGTACGCTAGAGTAGGGATTGCAATATCGGACCAAAAGTTCAATACCGGTTATTCGGTATTTTTTAGACTTTAATACCGGGATACTAGTTTTAAATACCGATAATAAAAATTTTAGAAAAAGAAAGAAAACACTGGTGTTTCTTTGTTTTATTAGAGAGTGTAAATATCACAAAAATAATTTTTAACTTATAAATTATAACAGTATATAAAGAAACACAAACAAGTAAAGAAACATCTTATTTATTTAAATAACAAAAAAGTGTAAATATCACTATTCAGTCCGTGGTACTATTACAAATTTTTGAAATGTGATCTTAAAAAACACAATGTATCAATTGTACTGTATGATATGCAAATACAAAGTGATTGACAAACTCACCAATTTAAAAATATCGCAATATTCCGCACTTTCTTCACAACTACAACCTTGTTTTCACAGATACGAATATCAGATTATGAGTCCTGCGCGTGTGCAGTATCGCTCGAGCCGTAATAGCATAGTTTTGGCACGCCTCCTTAGATGATTCACATATTTTATCGCTTCTCTTGATTGTACGATGCAACATTATATTCACAGCCTAATTAATTCGCCCGTCAGGGAGACATAAAAACAAAAACGTAATTTTGCAAGGTTGGCGATCCCTGAATATATAGTGGAGACAATTTTAAAAATTTCTAGTAAATACCAAAAAAGCGGTATTTAAACTTGTGAATACCGATCTTACAAAATTGTACAAATGGCTCAAAATACCGGTATTCAGTATCCCGGTATATCGGTATTGCAATCCCTACTCGAGAGATTGTGACTGGAACCCACTGATATTTGAAGAGATGGGTTAGCTAGGCCTCGGCCTCGGTTGGAGAGATCGTCTCGTTCTCGACTCGGCCTCAATAAGATCACGATCCGAATAATTTTAATAGGCAAATGTTATTTCCTGTTATATTCTCCAAAAAACTGGAAATTTCAAACGATATGCCAACTGGCAACAGTGTCAAGATTGCATTATTATGTGATGATTTTCTTTCGTATTTAGGCCAGGCTACCACCTAGCACCAGCACTTACGTGAAAGATGGCAGTCTGTTTGTGTCTAGGTTTGTGAGATTGTTAGTCACACACATATATTTGTTACGGGTTACTGTTTGTACAAATATTTGATAACTTATGCTATATACTGTCTATTTAAAAGGGTCGCAGTTGGGGTCTACCTCTGCGTAGGGGCCCAAGAGGTCAAGAAATATTAAGACGTCACTTTTCGAACCCGACTTTATTGTAGGAGTGGTTGCCATGACGCAAAACAACAGGAAATAACTACAAACATAAATGATAAAGTTCATTACTTTATTTAACTAACTTACTTATTAACTACAAACATAAATGATAAAGTTCATTACTTTATTTAACTAACTGTTCTTACTTAAGAGTTACGAAGAAGGTTAATTAATTTTTAATCCTAATTTCACTTATCTAAAATATCTGCAGACACTCAGAATTGCCTGCTTCCACAAAATGACAAAACCTCCCAAGATTACGTTGATTGTCTCGGATCCAACGATTAGTAAAACTTATCCGAGAACTTTCCGAAAATTCAATTTATTTCCACAGCCAAATAAGTGCCTGGGCTTTGAAAACGAAGTTCTAACTAGCTGATGAATCGGATTTTTATAGGGAAAATTTTCGCACACTGCTTACAATCTCTAATTTTTTAATCAACAAACAATTATATTTTTCCACACCGTATTTCTTCTCTCTTTCTCACTTTTATGTCTTAGACCCAATCTTATATACTACGTTTCCATTATAAGGATGTCGCAGTTAAGCCCGAAGCAAAATTTTAAAATATATTAACCCATATTATAGTTTAAAAGGGAATCCTCATGATATAGACCGTAACAAAACTGACATCTAAATTTTATTTTTGGGGTTCCCTCTGTAAGACTATATAGTCTAAAGTGCTTATGAACTTCACAATAAAAGTAATTCGTGGGGTATTGGCGACGACCTTGTAATTTTGTACCTCGGTCAAGGACGAGAACGATACCTCTCCAAATTACCACATCACGTCAACAGGAAGACTTCGAGCAACGACAGATTTAATGTGGTGAATCTGAGACGGATCTTTTCGCGACCTCCTACTAATAATCTTCTTGGATATTCTTTGGGGCTAGAAAAATTATCAATCTTCTCCTAAGAAGAAAACGTGATTTGCAAATTAAGTTTATTATATATAGTTCTAGTTCGCGAGTTAAAAGGGTTAGTGAGTTAAAATAGATAACAGAAAGTTAGAAGGCTAGAAGTTTAGCTAACTAAAGGTGTCAAGAAAAATACAAGTTGAAGATTACCATAAATGGTTAGAAAAGCCTTGTAAGAGATTATAGTCAGGAAGTGTTATAGAAAAATTGAATTAACTAGAAGACTGCCCTAAGTTCGGGTACTTTCACCTTCATATTACATTGATATTTAAAGTATTAAAGTGGTCAAGCGGATATTAGTTACGTATCTACCGTGTAAAGTAATATTAAGGTAGAAATATAATTATAAAAGGTTTAGTTAATGTATTCTCCCGAAACGCGACTCTTGTCCTTTCCCTCTGTTGTCTGACTGGATCCTCCTATTTATAGTGTTGCACTGATTTGTGTTTGAGTCTTTTAAAGTGATAAATAAAACAATTGGAAATCATCATGTCGAATAATCCTTCACTTCCTTCCACACATTTAGCTGGGTCACAGGGTAGACGGGAAGAAGGTTTGTTATAAATCTTCAGTGGCTCTACAGTTCGAACTCATGACACGCCGGCCACGAGTTCATGACCATAGCCACTAGGCTGCCGTGGCCACACTATATAGTCATAAGAGGATGGTTTCTATATAAGCCAGTAACAGCCTCCGGACTGAAGTGATCATTTTGGTCGAGCGGTAAGTTACCTGCTTACGGAACGAAAGGTACCGAGATCGAATTTCCTTCATTGGGTGACCCTGCCTGAACTTTGAAAAAAAAACGCAACCTTCGTGCAGGTGTCGTGGCCGTCTACCCACCTCAAAAGCAATCAAAAAGGCGTCAGATCCGCATGACGCAACAAACAAGCCGTCAGATCCACATGGCGCAACAAACAAGCCGTCAGATCCACATGGCGCAACAAAAAGGCATCAGATCCCCATGATGTAACAAACAAGCCGTCAGATCCATTTGATGCAACAAACAAGCCGTCAGATACACATCACGCAACAATCAATCCGTCAGACACCTTTGACGCAGCAATCAATCCGTCAGACACACTTGACGCAGCAATTAATCCGTCAGACACACTTGACGCAGCAATCAATCCGTCAGACACACTTGACGCAGCAATCCATCCGTCAGACACACTTGACGCAGCAATCCATCCGTCAGACACACTTGACGCAGCAATCAATCCGTCAGACACACTTGACGCAGCAATCCATCCGTCAGACACACTTGATGCAACAGCAACAACTCACATGCTCGCCATAACAGCTATATCGTTCGTTCGCCTACCAACTTTCTAGTAGGGGACTGTGTGGCGGTGGTATCTATATAAGCCTATTGATATATCTATATAAGCCTATCTATATAAGCCGCGCGGTTTATCTTTCTTGAATAAGATACAGTAACAACAGAGCAGCGGACCGGTCAACGTTTGATAATTTTTCCGTGGCCCACTGAGAGTGGGACATTTATTATATATAGTTTAGATTATTTAGGTTTGATTATTTTAATTTAATTGTAATTAAGTATGTTCTCAGAATAAAGTACAATTAGACCCAAAAAAAAAGAAAGAATACAATGGGATTTAACATGGAATATATATAAAGTGATTTCGATGGAAAATCGCACAAACTCGAGAGAAATACACCACATAAAGAAATTAAAATTATTAAATGTTCAGTCGGCGTCCCTGTACCAATTGATCTACGGACCGGTACTCGTCCGCGCCCGGGGGTTGGAGATCACTGAAATAGAGGACCCTAGACCCGATCTATCTGTTTGTTTTTCGATATTTAGAATAATAGTATGACTGAGAATTCTAAGATTTTCGTTGGAAAATTTGTATAAGTTAAGATACTTCATTTCCTGTTATTCCAAGGGAATGAAAATTGTTTAGTATTTAGTCATAGGGAATCTTGAACCGCATGATTTGCAATTCAGTGGAGTTTTGCAAGATTTTTAAAAAAATTATTGTTCTTTCACACATTGATTTCACGATAAAACACTTCGCAAAAGCCAACACAGTTCTGGTTAATAGTTTATTACAGTCAGAATTCAGTATGGTTCATATTATTTTGCAATCAATTTTCAGCTGCTAAAAATTTTACTATCTTGCGAACTGCCAATTGTTGAATTAAATACACGCCATCAACGAATGGAAATACTTATTACTTCCAATTAATTTCGTGGTTAGTATTACTTTGCAAGTGTTAGCTAATGTAAAATGGCAAGTTTCTTCAAAAAAGTATTCGTAATCTTTGATTCCTGATTTAGATGGAGGCGATGTGTGTGTGAGTTTTAATTTCCTGATGTAAAACCAATATGAATAAAGTTTAATTATTATTTAACAAATATATATAAGTAAGGAAATATAATGAGAACTGATTATAGATAAAAAAGGATGAATTTTTATAACTAATTTAAATACACATCTAATATAAATGTGATTTTTAAATCAGTAACAAAACTGAATCACAATTAAATCTAAAAATACTTTAATGAAATTTCAATATTTTACTTTGTATGTTTCTTCCATTTATTTGATAAATTTCGTCAAGAAAAACACGATTCTTTTATTTGCAGATTCAAAATATGCAATAAATTCTCGCCAAATATTGGCCCTTTTTTTAAAGTAAATAAAAAAAATTCTAAAGTTTTTTAGTTAAGAGTTTAGATAAGGGCTTAAAAAACAATATTATATATATAAATACGAGTTAACTCACTAAGCTATTAATACTTATAAAATCTCCGCTGAAGTATTTTATGCTAAAATTAAGTCATATTTGTTCTTATAAATTAAATAAATTTCATTAATTTTGATTGTATTGTTTGTAATGGACAATCTAAATTGTTATTTCAAATGGTTTTTGTAAATATACTGAAAGATACGTCAATTATTCCAAACGATCCACTATCTCACGCGCAGGCGATAAATTTTAATATTAATTTAACTCAATGTTATTATTACCTTATCAAATAGTCTTTTAAAAGTTGGAAAAGAGAATAAAAAGCAGTAGATTGTACACAATCAATTACACACACAATCAACATCTACTATTATATTCTACATTTCCTAAATGCAATATAATTCCAGTGCCTTTTTTTTACTGTGAAGTCAACAAACTACGAAAGAGTAAATTAACTAGAATGCAATAAGTCGAATTCTCGATTGTGGAATGACTTCGCAAAAATCGATATATAAAACTATCTAGTAGAAGTTTCGGGAAAAAACACTTGCGTAAAAAATAAATTCGTATAAGTTTTCTTTTGAAAATATAACTTAACAGTTTCGTGTAAATTAACTACATAAAAATCCGTGCAATGTTATTTAAAAAATTTTTTTGAAATTTTTTTTTATAGGAGATTGAAGAGATTGTCATTTTTACAAATGCAGTATAATGCAAATTATATAAAGGCAATCTTTGAAGATATGGAAATACTATTAATTATATATAATGTTTCTTTTGAAAAGACTAAGTATTTTTCTTTACATTTTCTTGTTGTTTTACGTGAATTGATTTCTTAATTAAAATTGTGGAGATACGGTGAAACAAATTGTATAATATTTATTTTAATTTTGCAAAAAAAACTCGTCGATTTAAAAGAAACGATGTGTGATGAAATATACGTAATCCGCTATGAATTGGATAACATTTTTTTAAAGCTTTTAAAAATTCCACATATTTGATGTTTCTATAATATTTTAAAATATTACATAAGTTTTATATTTTAGTTTTTCATTATACATTTTTAAATGCCTAATTTTATAACTTTTTATCAGGTTTATATTTTATTAAAAATAAGAGAGAATCATTTATACAAACTAAATATATCCTAAAAATCAAGACTGTTTACCAAATGATTTTCTCAGTAAATAAAATAAAATTATAAATTATCCCAAAAAGAAATTAACTCAACAAACATGGGTTTCATTTCAAATGTAATGATCATAATGAAAGTATAGCTTCAAATAATTTAAAATAAGAGAATACTAATGCATCACTGTATCATTGAAATTGTTATAAATGGATTCTATTTCAATTCCTACTATTAGTTCACACTCTCCCTATATATATATATACAGGGTGACCAGCCTTAATGTGACCCAATAGCTAATTCCCGTATAGTTCGGTTTAGATATGCACTTCCAATTTGAAAAATGCTTTAAAACAGGTAAAGAATGTTTTTACGTGCTTTTCGAACAAAAAAAAAAACCAGTTAGAAAAAATTACAAAAATTAATTTTTTTATATGGTCCCCAGGTCCTATCACTTATATTTAGGAAAAGATGCAGTACACAAAAACAAAATAATCACAAAAAATTTCATTTTATTATGATAAAAACTGGCCGAGTTATGGAACTTTGAAAATCACACTTTCAAAGCATTTTCTCGGCTATTTTCAAGAAGCTAGTAAGGGGCCGTCTCCAAAGTGAAATTAGTTGGAACTCCGCTGGGAAACTTTCGCTCTTTCACGGCACTCTTATGTAAATCATTTTTAAATTTAAAAGCATACGTTAATAATACAATAATTGAGTACTTAAAAAATAAAATTTATTCTGTGTACGTGTAAAAAGTAGTACAAATAAAATATTTTGGACGAAGAAAACATTTCAAAAGCAGTTCCAAAAACAAACAAAAAAATAGACTTATGTGCTGTGGCTTCAGTCTGATTCTGCGTTTTTGGTGATCATGACGAACGTTAAAAATCTGTTGTGTAGTCGCTTACAATTGCATACAGTCGTATTCTAATATTACGAACTAGCTGTTACCCGCCCGCTTCGCTGGGTATTTCATGATGTTTTATAAATTTTCACTGCTTATATATATGTATAAATTATTGATATCTAAGTCCTAGCATTAAGAATTCGATTGAATTGAAAAATATACTTATACCTGTAACTGTCACCTGTTGATAAAAAAAAAAAGGGTAGAACTCATCTAATTTGTATTTTCTAAAAATCTCTAAAATTGAAGCATAGAATGGTGTTTGCTCTTTCGAAACTCAAAAACCAAGTGGATTCCCGCAAAACCAATTTTCGGTGGATCTTTACTCCGTAAATTGAACATGCAAGCCAAATTTCAAATCTAAATCTAACAGAAAAATGCAAAAGTTTTACTATAAATATCCCGTAATCCCGTTGAGAGCCGTTTTCCAAAATTACCGCTCTTAGCGGATTTCAATTCAACAAAAGAAAAATGCAAACCAAATTTCATTATTATAGTCCTTGTAGCTCGAAAAAAGTAATTTTTTTTGTCAATACGTCCCAGTAACCCCTGCAACCCCCAGAACTTGATTTGCTTAAAATTTATTCTTAGTGGATCCCTTTTCAACAAAAGAAACATGCTTAACAAATTTCAAGTATATGGGTCTAACAATTAAAAACAGGAATTTTTTTCTGTAACTCCTCTTGACCCCTCGCAAACATCTTTAGGGGTCAATTTTCATTTTACTCTTTGTTAGAGGAACTCTATTTCATGAAAGGAACATGCCTACCAATTTTCAAGCAGGATGATCAAGTAGTTTAAAAATGGAAATATTTATCGATTACGCCTCTTAATCTCCCGAAATTAAACTTCGTAGTTGATATTCGCGAAACCCATTTTGTAGCGGTTCTCTACTTTACGAAAGGAATCTGCTTATCAAATTTCAAGACTGTACGTCGAACAGTTTAAAAATGGGGATAATTGTCTATAACGCCACTTGAGCCCCCGCAACGCCACTTCTGGGTCTATTTTCACAAAACCCATTTTGTAGGGGAATTGCACTCTATGAAAGGAATCTGCTTAGCAAAATTTGAAGACTGTGCGTCCAATTAATTAAAAATGCAAAAAAATTATCAATAACGCCCCTTGAACATCCGCAACACCACCTAGGAGTCAATTTTCACAAAACACATTTTGAAGTGTATTTCCATCCTATGAGAGGAATCTGCTAACCAAATTTCAAGACTGTGAGTCGAATAGTTTAAAAAAAGGAATAATTATTTATATCTGCCCTTAACCCCCCGCAACACCCCTTGGGAGTCAATTTTCTCCAAACCCGTTTTGTAGCGGATATTTACTCCATGAAAGAAACATTCCTACCAATTTTCAAGCAGGTAGGTCAAATAGTTTAAAAACGAAAATATTTATCTCTTACGCCACTTATTCCCCTGCAACGCCACTTAGAGGTCTGTTTTCACAAAACCTTCTTATAGCTAATCTCTACTCTATGAAAGAAATCTCTTTATAAAATATAAAGACTGTGCGTCTAATAGTTTAAAAATGGAAATAATTATCTATAACGCCCCTTAAATCCCCTCAACGCCACTTGGGGGCAATTTTCATGAAACCCATTTTTAGCGTATCTCTACCCTATGAGAGGAATCTGCTTACTAAGTTTCAAGACTGTACGTCTAATAACTTAAAAATAGGAATTTATAACGCCCCTTAAACCCCCACCCCCGCAACACCCCTTGGGGGTCAATTTTCCCAAAACCCATTTTGTAGCGGATATTTACTCCAGGAAAGAAACTTACCTACCAATTTTCAAGCAGGTAGGGGAAGTAGTTTAAAAACGGATATATTTATCTATTACGTCCCTTAATCCCCCGCAACGCCACTTAGAAGTCTGTTTTCACAAAACCCGTTTTGTAACTGATCATTATTCTACGAAAGGAATCTATATATCAAATTTAAAGACAGTGCGTCAAATAGTTTAAAAATGGAAATAATTATCTATAACGCCCCTAAGCCCCTGCAACGCCACTTGGAGGTCGATTTTCAGCAAAATCATTTTGTAGCGGATCTCTACTCTCTGAAAGGAATCCACTTACCCAATTTCAAGATTGTACATCAAGTAGTTTAAACATGGAAACAATTATTATTAAAGCCCTTAACCTCCCGTAACGCCCCTTGCGTTTCGAATTTCGGAAAATCCTTTCTTAGCTGATGTCTACTCTATCAAAGGAACATGTCTACCAAATTTCAAGTCTGTAGGTTGAATAATTCCAGAGATTTCGTGATTAGTCAGTCAGTCAGTCAGTGAGTCGCTTTTCTCCT
>BMAO01037375.1:0-75915 GCA_019973975.1 Trichonephila clavata
AAACTTAACTTTTTTCAGTTTATGCAAAATGAATTTGTTTCTGTACTTTTATAGAATATATTTGCAAATTAAGTTTCATTAGCTAGTTGGTTAGGGAAAATACAGCAAACAAATCTTGGTATTAATCAATATGCTGATTATGAAGTAAACACGAAGCAACAGATACAAACATATCAAGTTTTGTTTCCTCATTGTGTATTTGAAGAGAATATATTTAATTGGATAATATCGTCAATATTTGAGTTGGCGACCTTTGATAAAACAGTCGCCAAACCGTGCTCTATATCAGGGGTGGCCAACCTTTTTAGGAAGAGTGCCACTTTCAGATAAAAAAATTATTATGCGTGCTACTTCCAACTTTTCGAAAAATGAAAAGGAAAAAAAATGTTACTTATAAGCTTATTAAGAAATTTTTACTCGAAGAACTAATTTTTAATGCAAATCTAAGTAGGGGAATTTAAAAATAATATAATAAATTAGACCAAAGCACACAAGTATAGATTTTATTGTTAACCAATTCAGTTAGTTTTGAACGATATTTTTATTTTGTTATGTTCATAATAAGAAAAATTTATTTACAAACGTATGTTGATTCAACAACATCTTACAGCCAAATCGTGCAAATTTGAAAAATTGCTTGTTAGTACAAATTTCCAAAATTCAAAATAACTCCTTATATTTGCTTTTCAGTACAGTATGGTGCTGTAGACATTAATTTCGATTCGGATTTCAAATGGGTAACAATTAACATTTTGTAGAGAAATTAAAAAAGAATTTGTGAAAATATCTGCATTTTTTTATCATCTTGAAAATCATCAAACACAGTTCTGAAAGAATCCTGCAAAAATGAATATTAAATTTTTAAATCCATCACAGCTGGGAGCATTATTGACTTTGGTAAATTTTTCCTGAATAAATATGAAATGCGTTAATTTTGATCTAAAAAACCAAGGCAAAAAAAGCAAAAGTTCGTTCCTTAAAGAAGATGTATGACCAACTAGAGTAGAAAAAATTCAAACTTTTCTCTGTGATCTTAAATTTAAATTATTTTAATATCGGTAAGTAAAGCTATACATCACATAGCCAATCTTCATTCTAGAATAGCAAGTATTCACCGGATAGCTCAGTGTGTGTGTGTTTTCTTCCAGATATTTTTAAAAAATAAGCTCTCCCTCAAATTCCAAATCCTCGTGAGTAAAAAGGCTTTGGAAAACCAACTCGCACAAAAAAACAGGAGCATTCTCTGCACGATAAATTTCTATTGTTACTAATTTAAGTGAATTTAAAATAAATATTGAGGGTTTTTTTTTTGTTTGAGACAACCATGTTCAAAGTAATTGTAAAAAAATATTTGATATTTAATTTTACTTTTTCAAATTTTTTTATTAAGTCTCCACGTGCCACTAAAACAACTCCTCCATACCACATTGGGGCACACGTGCCGTGGTTTGGCCACCCCTGCTCTATATAATAAATAAGTACCAAAATATTTATCACTATAATTTAAATAAAAGCAAATTGAAAATTAAGATTAATTTTTCATGTCATGCTAGCAAATTCAATATTTAAATAATGATACATTTGTGTTAGAAATGTCTTTAAAAATATCTTTTTAGAAAATTACCACATTCGGAGACAAAATAGATCTATAATTCAGTTTCTGTGTAAAGAGAAAAGCTGTGTACTATTTCATCATTTTACGATGCAATGCGTGCTTATTAATTTTTAAACTGTTTATTATCCTTGAAAATTTATAACTTATGTAGAAAGCATTTATACAAACAAATAAAATTGAAGTGTCTGTTTGTAATTTCAAATTAGCAGCTTTTTACTAAATGTATTTAAAGGTATATACCGTACTTATATCAAAAAATCAATTTTTAAAATTTTTGTCTGTCTATCTTTTGTTCCGGCTAATCTCGGGAACTTCTGGTCCGATTTTAAAAATTCTTTCAGTAATGGAATGCTACATTATCAGATTTATTTACATTACTACATTACTATATATTTTATCTCCATATTCCTACGGGAACGGGAATTATGCTGGTAAAACGTTGACGTTGCTTACTCCCCGCCAAGTTGGCGGAAAATTATGCATTTGATCAATAATGGAAATTTCAATAAAAATTTTCTCACACATTTGTAGTAAATAACAGAAACATAGTGTAATTTAGCATCTTAAAAAAGAGCAATTTTAAATGGTTTTTTATTAAACGTCTAACGTTTATTGTGTTACGTTTGTTAAATGTCAAACTCAAACTTTGAGAAATATAGCCAAGTTGGCTAAGAAGCTCTCTATTCCGACAATCCCAGATATTTTAATGCAAATTTCCCTCCACTTTTTAAAGAGGGAAACGAAATAAAGTTTTAGCAAATTGCGTGCACGTGATATTGAAAATTCTATGATAATATTAATTGGCAGTTTCATAAAAAATTTTGATTACTTTAGTAATTTTGATAAGTTGAATAGTTTTGAAAGTATTTATTACTTTGAATTACTACTAGACGTGTCGACGGAAATGGCTTCGATATTGAAATTACTTGAGAATTAAACTACAAATTCATAGCATTGCAACATCAAGTAACAGAATTTATCCCTCAATTAACTCCAGAACAAAGTCACGTTTTCCAACAAGTGTTACGCAAAATCTCTTTTTTTCTCGAAGCCCCTGGAGGAACAGGAAAAACGTTTTTGCTAAACTTATTATTAATGACCATCAGAAAAACCTAGAAGATAGCAGTTGCTATGGCTTCTTCTGGTATAGCCGTGATTTTACTGACCAACGGTCGTACTGCACATTCCGTTTTAAAATTATCGCTTAATCTTGCATTTGAAGATTCCCTCATCTGAAATTTCAGAAAAAATAGCTCTCAAGGCAGGATGCTTCCACAATGTAATCTTTTAGTGTGGAATGAAAGTACGATGTCTCACAAGAAAGCTATAGAAGCGTTAAATCGGACTCTTCAGGATTTACGAGATAGTACAGATATTTTAGGAGGAATGGTAGCTTTATTTTATATTGGCTGGTGAATTCAAGCTTATGGGAATATTTGAAAAATTCAGTCTGAAAACGAATATGAGAGCGCATCTTCATAATGACGTAGATTCGGAACATTATGCAGAGCCGCAATTAAAAATCGGTTTTGAACGTTTGGATGCAAATGCTGGAGGGTTTTATTTTACTTTCAGAGAATTTTGTAATCTAGAAGAAAATAATGTAAATCTCATTGCTCAAATTTACCCGGGCTTGCAACAAAATTTAATTTGGGATCAGTGGTTGGGCGCAAGATCAATATTGGCGCATAACAATGACAATGTCCATAAAATCAACATTGAATATTTAAACGACGTGTGGGGAGGGGGAGAATTGAAGAAATATTTATCTATGAATACAATCATGGATAAAGAACAAAGTACTTCATATCCCACATAGATCTTTAATTCACTTGAACTTTTGGGTGTACCCTCACACAAACTTCAATTAAAACTAAATGTACCAGTTATGCAAAATCTCGATGCTCCTCGATTATGTAAAGGAACGAGGCCTTGGATCACAAATCTGATGCAGAATGTACTTGGTGCCAATATTTGAACATATGTCATGAAAAGGGATAATATTATCATACCTCGAATTCCAAGTATTCCCACTGACCTACCATTTCAATTCAAAAAGTTCAATTTCTAGTTTTACTGTTGCTATTAACAAAGCTAATATTTCAGGTAGCAAGGGTGCATTTTGAAAAGAAACGTTTTTCCCATGGCCAACTATATGTAGCCTAATAGGTGTGTCCAATGCCCAAATCTTCACATTTGCAACTGACGACAACATGTATAATATCAGTAATGTGTACAGTAGCATCTTAGAATATTATTCTGTTTTGAGTTCTTTTAAAGAGGAATTATATATTAAACGTAGATACTTTCGATTTTTAAAAATATTAATAGTTTAAGCTATTGAATATTTGTTGTTAATTAATAAAATAAATTACGTTTTCAGTTTTTTTAACTAAGCTCAATTTTATAATTTTTAAATTGTATTGGTTCCAGTCAAGCAATAAAAAAATTACCATATTATATTATTTACTTTCTAATAATAATGATTTTTTTCTTTGACAGTTATTTAAAGACATCAACGCGAGCGGTGCCGCGGGTAAAGGCTAGTTGATAAATAAAGAAAAAAATGTGCACCTGTTTTAGTTTATCCTCTAAAAGCGTGATATGACCAGAAAAAAGTTATATAACGGTAAGGTTATGATCAGAGGCGAAATAAGGTAGTTGGAGGCCAATTGGCGGTAAAAGGTTTGAGGCCCATGGGCTCAAGAAGAGAAAAACTAAAACACAAAAAAAGATTCACTGACTTTAAATTCCCAAATCAAATGTATTGGTAATAATAAAACTCAATGGCTAAAGGAATATCTTAACTGCATTTAAAAACCTTGCTAAGAGCTTAAAATTTTGCTATACTACTTTTTTTTTTATTTCACCTTGGCAAGTTAATCAATTATTTTTGCTGAATCTATTTTGTCCAAAATATCTTCTATGTATTAAATGGTCATGCTGTGTATTCAATTTTTTTTCTCTCCCATTACTTCCTAAATAACTTTTAACTGAAACAGATCTTTCCCCTGATGCGTTCGATATCGGTATTGTTATTGTACATTAGAGAAAGTATCTCTACATTAGGATTTTTCATGAAACTCGATAAATTTCTAGTGGAGTCTTCATTTTATTTTTGTATCTTTTTAAAAATAGTAAAAAATGACCCAATTCATATCGTCAAAATTAAAAGATTCAATATTGCCTTTGTAAGTTTCCTTTAGCTCTTTTGTGTTTCTTCTCTATTTCAGGTAATAATGTCTCGTCAAAAAATACTGTTAAGTATTTTATAACAGTTTTATAAATCTCAGCTCTTTGTGATAGCTCTGTACTTGCCCTATTGCATATGGAATAAAATGAACTTCTCTATGAAACTCTCCCTTCTTTCAAAAACTCATAACCGACTTTCTTTACTTTTGCCAAAATTATTTTTCTCTTTTTCCTGCTAGCTTGTCCAGGTTCCTCTTCAATGAGAGCCCTGATAAATCAGTGCTCCTTGTTCCCTTTTTCCAAATTCATTTTGAAATTTTAGATATAATTCTCTTGATATTTTAGAAGACTAGATCCTTTTAATAATTCACACTCAATTTATTACAATGATTTTCTAGTTTACATTCATTCTATGGAGAGTATGGGTATACCAAATCATGGTCATCAGGGAAGTTACATATTTGTCCATCTGTTTCAAGGAAGTTTCCTCCAGAATTGTGGTCTTTTATCCTCATTCATATCCTGGATTTCAGCTAGTGCCGCTTTTAATTTTCTCTATCTTGCTATTAAGGTCTAAATTCAGCTAGTTGAAATAGTTTGCTTTGAACCAGTCATAGCTTTTATCACATAACTTCTTTTTTTCATTTATCTTCATTAGAAAAAAAAAATACACTGATGGAAATAAGAACTCCATCACCAAGTAAGAGCTATGCTTTTTAAACAAAATTCCAAAGGCATGTTTATACATTGAAAGAATACTAATTAAATTTCGAGCAAGGTGCGTAAGTGTGGCGCTAGTTGCGCCACTTTGAGGGTGTGAATCAAGTGTACTTTAAATACGCGTTCCGAAGTTCGCGAGTGTTATTTATTATTGAGATTTGGCGTAGTGATTTGATGTTAGTCTAGAATCACTTTAAGAAGACAATGAAGCTATTTTCAACAGCTTGCTAATTTGCACGATAGTAAAGTAGAGCTAAGAAAGATGGATTTTTCTTTCCACGATAATGCAAAAGACTTGGTAGGAATGTATCCACTGTGCACGGTTTTTGATAGCAGTGGTCCCAGGATTAGGTACTACCTCAAGAAAATTGTGGTCTACCCACACATGGGTCACAGTTGACAGAGAAGACAGCCATACTCCTCACATGACTAGGGAACATCGTCGTGCATCTACAGTAGAAATTACAATTTTTTCGGGCACCAGAGTAACATAGTGAACTGTAATAAATCAAATTGTCTGAGAAATAGTACCCAGCCATACGCTCTATAGCGTTCATACCATTAGCTCAGAATCACTGACATCTGCGATTTGAATGACGTCACCCTGGAAATCATTGGAAAGATAGAGGAGATGTGTTGTGTTCCCCTGTAAAGCTGTTTCTGTCTTGGAGCCAGTGATGGCTGTATATTGATTAGAAGGAAGTCAGGTCAGCGCTTGCAAACAACCTTTCAGCAACCCTGGCACATTGTGCCTGCACCTAGAGTTATCGTATGGCACCAGCAATTTTCTTTGATTGCAGGTGCACTCTTGAGATTTATTCACATACACTGTCTGCAAACTTGTACGTCAGTCTGGTGATACAAACTGTTGCACTGCCATTTATAAACATCATTCAAGGGGTGGTTTTCAACAGGATAACGTGCGCCATCATACCCATGCTCTAAAGCAGTGGTCCGTGGATCAAATAGTGTTGAGCCGCCCAAGGAACATTAAATTATTTTCATTTTATATACTGTGGTATTTTAAGTTTGGCGAATTTCCAAGTAAATCAATTTTTATTCCATGTTAAATCACTTTATGTTCATTTTCTGTGTAGCTGAATTTTATTCTGAAGGTATGTTTAAATACAATTAAATTAAAATTATTAAGCCAAAACAATCAAAAGTTTAAGCAATCAAGCCCCCAGCAGGTTGTGGTAAAATAATCAAACTTGGACAGGTCCGTGGTGATAAAAAGGTGGTAAGCACCGTTCCATTGAATGTCAACGTGTTATCTTGAACTGCTAGATCACCAGATCGTCTCTAATCGAGCATGAATGAGACATCAATCGACGACAACGACAGCGTCATTAACTACCAAAACTAAACAACCTTATATTAACCTACCAAGAGCAACATGCATGCACTTTCATTCCATAAACTGATATCCGGTACCTGTACGATACAATACATGCTTGCTTACACTCTTCCATTAAAAATTCTGTCGGTTATACAGATTTTCGATTACCATCATTTCACATTAGAAATGGCACTTCTAGGCTTACATTAACCTGATATTTTGAAAATGTAATCAATAAAATCTATTGCCTTGATAAATGTATTGCTGAAGTTTCATTAGTTAACAATAAATTTTTCTTGGTGGTGGGATTTTTTCTCCCATCACACAGTGTAAGATGTATCCAAGAGTAACTAAGCACAACTATGAACTAAAAATAAACTTATTTGACTTGAATATTATTTTTTGTTCGAAATAAAATTTGTGCAAATAAACGCTTGCAAAAATTTTGTGCAGATTGCAACAATACTGATGTACGCAAGAAAGATGTTTAGGGTTGCTACACGACTCAAATCCATGGAAATCTTTGGGGTTGCAATATCAATTCAAGTTCTTTTTGTTGCACGTTGAATTTATAACCGGAATCCATCAATTTTGGGGCCCCTACTGGCGCTGAGGGCCCCTGGCAGCCGCTTACTCTGCCTCTGGTTATTAGCCATGTGGTAAGTTTAGCATAGTTCTCAAAATAATTTGAGAAACACCAATACATTTGTTTGTTTTTCTAACGCTAGTAAATGCTTTGATTTTGATTTTTTGTACATCTCTCCATCCAATTATCATCCCCATTCATCTGCCGCAGCGCACGAGATATATATTGATATTTATCATAAGCATTTCAAGCTTATATGTGTAAAATCGGTACCACAAAAGCAAACAAACAAATTTTTGGAACTCAAGATATTGTTGCCTTGAACTATTACTTTATCGTTGATGACCCGCAATCATTTGTGACAACACCACTAAAAAAGAAGCGCTTTCGCGGACCAATGGTTTGTGCATAGTTTTTGACGATGGGATAACAATTATGTTTAAAAAAAACTTTATATAGGCACTTAAACTCTGTCAGGACTTCTTAAAGACAACACTTTTCTATAAAGTGGAATTCTCTAAAAAGAGGCCCTGATTTTCTGTTGTGTACTCAATGAAATTTCTTCAGTACAGTAACTGGTCATGGTAGCGTCGTTGCTGTTATTCCATTCTTCACCTAGAACTCTCAAAGGCCCTGATGCAGCTTTATTCCATTAAATTGGGCATCAAATGTGGTTCTGACATTCTTTCTATGTAATGGAAACTTCGTAGTGATACAGAAAAGCAATTTTAAACAAAAATATCTCCCATCCATTTGAAAACCCTTTGGAAATTTTTTGTTATAATGGACTTAAAAGAGAAATTTATAATACTGCACTCTAATCAAATAATAAGAACAAAGGCATAAGCAAGGAGCCACAATTTTCAAATCTCGATATCTGATTGTGTCTAGATATTTGCCTTTTATTTGATGTAATTTTTTTTTATAGATTGGGCTCGGTACCCTGGACCTGCAATGGCATAAAGTAGATTAAAATTGCAATCGTTTTATTACAAGCATTACTCAAAGCAATACAAAATATACCTAAAAACCAAAGGATATCATTTCGCGTCTATCTTTTTATTTTTTTTTATCTCTTTTGCCACTAGCATGTTTCAGCTGTACTTGATAGGTTCTTACGAAGAGGTCTACTTTTTCCTCTACAAATATAAATTTCTCTTTCAAGATCAATTTGAATTATGATTAATAGAAAAAAAATCTAATCCTTAGGTAAAAGTAAATAAATTATTTTAAAATAACTTGATAAGGTATGCATCATATAAAAATGAGCCAAATCTCCTTGAGGTGTTTCTTTAAGATGCTTACTCTACCTTTAACTAGCTTTTCCTTTTATACTGATTCTAATTCACCAATATCAGCTCAACAAATATTTTTAGTGCTACATTGATCATTCTAAAATTTAGTAAAACTAACCAAATCAAAACCAAAAAATGGGTTTGTCTTTCCGGAAGAACACAGACCACACTGCAGAAAAACTTCCGGAAATAAATGGAAGATGGCGCTCGTCCCAGATACACACAGATCCTCAGCAGTTTCGCAGTTAGTTTGATGAGGACCGGTTCAACTACACTTTTCTGAAATATTGGTGCGTTGTAAGAAAAACAAACTTGAAATTATATATAGTCTATATGAAACAAACTGTCTACATGATGGGAAACTCTTGCGTGAAAAATAAAAATGGATTGATTAAATCATCAGTGGAATAAGTTAAAAAAAGATGATGATCGTTGACCAGCATATATTTACTGCATTGTGAATTTTTAAATATCGATAATTCCATATTTAATGTACTTGGGATAAGTTTGCTGTGATGTCGGCGAAGATCAAAATGGAGAAAATTGACGAGACTAATGTTACAGAGGCTAAAAAGCCAGAAGATGTCATAAAAATGCCCCTAAATGATAACCTGAAGTTTGCTGTTCTCATAGGTTTAGTGGAGGTGGGGCAAGTGTCAAACAAGGAAGTTGTGAATACAGTTCTTCACCTGGTAAGTTGTGATCACATGTAACAATTCATTTGTAAATTTCTTCTCTTTCATAAATGATATAATTTAGTTTTTTGGTCAATTGATTCAAAATAAAGTGTATCATCTTTGTGACACTTTCTCATCTATTATTGTTTACAATTATGCAATCATATGCTTAATCTTTGTTTACATTTATACTTAATTTTTTAAAAAATTTAAAAGAATTATTTCCAGATGTCGATTTAAGTTTTTTGTTTTGTCAAATTTTGTAAGGAAAGGATAGTGAAGTATTTTTAGATTGTATTTTTCTTTTTACTCAGTTGTCTGTCTAAAATACTGAATGTTTCAGAATTGGTTTTACAATAATAATATTAGCATAAAAATGAAATTTAAATATAATGCAAATTTTTATTCAACTATTTTCGTTTAAAACGATGAATTATTTTTCTTTGTATGCTACAGAGTATGGTGGTTTTATTTTCTGTTTACAAAGTATCATGATTCTGATTGTTTTCTTTTCAACTGAAAATTTGTAAAACTATTTCTGCTAAATTTCTTTTCACATGAATTAGTTATTTTAATTTAGTATAATCATGTATATTATAAGTTTCTAAAAAGATAAAAGTGTACCAAATATAGACATTTATACACTTTTTAAAAATTTTTTTTTAGATTTAGAAATTTTATTGGATGAAAGTATTTAGATTTTGTGAGTTTAGTGAATATTTGCAAAAATCTCAGAAAAAAAAATATTTGTAGTGATATGCATTGTTTAGAAAAATTGAAATATATATAAGAATTGTCTTTCAAGTGTGAAATGTAAGTAGAGGAGGGGAAAAAAAATGGCTCTGTTGGTGCATAGCAATATAGTTTTTAGTGATATCATGAATTTTTATGTGTAACTATAAATAAAGGATTTGTAAGCATCTACTATATTGTTTCACAAACATGATTTCATTTGGAAGTGTGATAGTAACTTAATATTTGTTTGTATGTCAACTTTGAATCTTCATATTATTCATTTATTCAAGGATTAAGTTGAGATAAATTATAAGTAATAAAAAAATATTTAAAAATTTTCTTCATGCAAGAAAATTGATTTGTATTTTATTGTTTTCAAAACTCACTTCAAGCTTTTTGCTCTTGATTTTGTTTGTTATACATAAATGTTTATTATTAATATTTTTTACCATTGGGAGATATACTGGATTTAAATTTTGAATTTTCAGACAACTTGACATTTGCTTTGATTTCTCTGTGTAGAATATTAATGGGATTATATAAAAATAATGTATTCTCTAGCTGGAAATAATTATAGCGAGATAACATTCAAGTACAAAAACAAATTTATTAATGTATATATGTAGCAGCATCCATTCACTATTATTTTCTTATATTTCAAGAAAGAAAATTCATTACGTTCTTTTAGATAGGGAATTAGAATGGGAAGAGTAATAGGTATGTTATAGTTAGATACTACTTGATAAAATGAAGGAAAATAGCAATTATTTTTAGATATTGTGTTGATGATTCTGAAAAATTTGGCATGCAAGTCATTCATCGACTAAGGCACTTGTAAGCTATTAAGATATCTTTTTTTTTGGAATTGTGAACATATCTGTCAAAACATAGAATTCAGTGTTTTTAATGCAGGAAATAAAAGAAAACCGGTGTTTAAAAAAGTAGTATTTGTTTTTGGTTTAAACCCTTATCTGACTCTAGCCTATTTGTCTCACTCAACCAGGACATATATATGCCCCCGATATATCCTTTTCCTCATGTTGCTATCAGTAAAACTATTTCAAAGTGTAGAATAGGTGGCCCCTTGAATTTGGTACTGTTTATCTAATGCCAGAATGAATTTGACTTCGCTTCATTACTCTCGGAACACCTATCGCTACATATAGGTAGTTAGGCAATGGATTTTGGCCTCCAAAAAATTGGCTTTGAGAAGGGTCAACCTATTCTACACTTTATCCCCAAAGGTTTTGGAATGTAGTAAAAAGACCTTGACAGTGTATTTGAGAAGAATTTACTTAGGTTACAGAAAAAATTTGCATATTTATGCCTTTACTTTTCCCTCCAATATATTACAAATATGTACCTATGTGAAAAATGATGACGCTGGGGAGCGAGTTGCGTAACTTTTAATCAGTAGTTAAGGGGTTAAAGAAAAAAATATGTAAAATTATAATTTAAATGAGTATTAAGTGAGATTCTTACATGCATATAAATAAAGATTCAAACATTATAGAATGATGATTGTAAGAATTGTGCTGTTAAAATAATAAGTGCATTTGGAGAACCAGTGGATGATGATTAAATCTTGTTAATATCTTGCAAATTTGTTCAATCTATTTAATGTACGCACAATGTATAGATACTAAATTGATGGGAGAGCAATAAATTTGGTTTGAGGTACTGATTTTGTGTTAATGACAATAATAATATAACTTGAATAAAACCAATCTGTATACTATGATGTAACATGAACAACAGATGTATTTATTAAAAAATTATATTGAATTTTAAGTATGAATTCTCATTTATTTTGTAGATTTAATTAAATTAACATTTTTACATAGTTTATTTAATAATGTAAAAATATTGTGTTTATGTTTTTATTTTCATATCTCAAAATTTTTGATATTTATATTCAATATTTTGTGGCTAAAAGACCTATTTGAAGCAAGCTCATCACATCAAAAAATTGATTTGGGATTTAGATTTATGTTGGCCAAATTGACCCCTCTTCTCCTCTTTGAATTTTCAATTTCAGTATTTCATTGAATACAATTTCAGTATTTCATTGAATTCAATTTGATATTTTTTAGTTTGATGTGAGGATTTAATTTTTGTTTTACTACTCTTTAGTAATTATTAAAATGTTATTTGATTACATTTTTAGTGATATATATACATATAATGTTAATATGTCATAATATGTTATAATATAATTGTATATCAAGCTGTGATTATATCTGCTGTCAAATAAAAGATATGGTAAACATTTATTTGGGGAATTTGGACATCAATTTTTAATTTTTCTATTTGATTTGTTGTAGCACGTGATTATTATTTTTAATTTGATTTGTTGCAAAATTCGTAAAAAAAAAAGTCTAGCTACAAATTTTTTATTAAATTTATATTTATATATCTTCTTTATTAGTAAATTGCAAAATATTTGTTTTGGACCGTGAGCTGGGCTTACTTGCACTGAAGTATGCAATATGCAAGCATGAAAAGGAAGAGAAAAATGGGGTATATTGTTATTTTTAAGAGTTTGCTAAAAGTAGGCAATTGGTTGTTGTAGGTGATACTAAGGAGAATGTGTACCTATTTTTGACCAATATCATTGGTGTGGATAGATCTCTAATGTTTGTGTTGACTTGCTTGTCACTTACAGCAATATTTGAGATCTTACTTGGCATAAAATTTTGTGTACCATGACTTGTTTTGTTAGAGGCCTAAAGTGTACTGTTCAACTCTTTGTTTATGCACACTTTATTGTGCGTAATTTGATACTCAGAAATCCGAGTTATTTTGACATCAACTTCAGTTTTTTTAAATTTATTAATGAATGCTATTAAATATTGTTTTAATAACATGTTTAAAAAGCACTAGGGCTCTTGTGATTTTATTTTTCATGGATTGTAATTTCTTGCATGCATATATTAGTGTTAAATAAAGCTTTTGTTATAAAGTATATAGTTTTGTAAACTAAATGCTTGCCTGTGTGTGTGCGCAATTTAAATTATATTTTGCTATTTGTAATTTAGAAACAAATTGTTAAAAAACAATTAAGAATACCTTTTGTGACGGGATATATATTTAAAGTTATATTTTTAAGTTTATATTATTTAACCTTGAAAATTATAAATTTTGTTTTATGTTCCTCCCTTTCTTAATATATGCGTATTAATATAATACTTAATTACAAAAAGTTTAACATACATAAATATAAAACATTTGAAATTTTTTTGGTTAGTTCAGAATTTTCATTATAGTTAAGTTATTGAATTCATTGAATGTCTTAAATTGAATAATTTTTACCAAATATAGTAAACTGAGAATCTAATTTTTTTCATCTACTTCTGTAAAATAATTATTTATATCAAAATAGCAGTCTTAGCAGCAAGAAAAAGTTTTTTGTACTAAATGTCTTGTTAGATATTTCTGAGTACATCTATTGACTAAATGCAAATTCCTTTGTTAGTTCCTAAATTTTTGTTGTTCTAAATGATTTTATGATACTTCTGATGTAATGCATTAAAAATTACATGGTAGTAAAACAATTGCAAAATCCTTTTGATAAATGCGAGTCAAAAGTAGGAAAAAATACCTTCTTTTAAAAAAGTCTGCTTCTTTTATCAACAGGCATTAGAACTGAATTAGAAATTTATATTTTTATATTTTGGAATATAGGATATGTGAAAAAAAAAATCTTGCATTCTGAATTTTCATTAAAATGATTGATTCAGAAAAAAATCATAAGTGCAAGATCAACATACAGGCTAAGATCACACAACTGTAGATGTAAATTTGAAAGAAATGACATTGAAAATGAGTCTTGATTAAACTACTTAGCATTTAATGCTGCTAATGAATTATGAAGTTTTAATGCAAAGAGCAAAGGCTAAAAATACAAATTATGTTCATTATTGTAGAACTGGAGAATTTCCTTTCCCTTTCAAGTTTTATTTGAATAAAAGTGATATTAATCTTGTAGTGTGGAGGTTTATTTTAAAACTCTTATTCTTAATTTATAGGATGTTATTGTTGTGAGTATTATAATTATCGTAAAAATAAAACATAATAAGATAACTAAACTAACTTAAAGATAACTTTTATGTTAAATAAAAATCACACTGGTTTTTGTGCTTCTTCTAATTTAAACACTGAAAGATAAATCAGTAGGATATAAATATACTTACTAACCTGGTGAAAGTGATTTGAATTTGATTTAAAATCCATGTTTTGCTTATTATGTATTATTTTTTACTAGTATTCCTTATGACAATTGGTATATATTTGTATAATTTTTTTCCTCAGAATTCTTCTAAGAGATTGGGTTATTAAATGTTTAATAGTTTTTTTCTTTTACTGTAATAATAAAAATGTAGAAGATATGTGTTGTAATTAATACATATAGTCAAATTATGTATTGTAATTAATTAGTTTATTTTCTGATTTTTTTTAAAAATATGATTTTATATGAATAGGGGGAAAAATTCAGTGGGATAGTTGAGAGTAATACATTTCATATATTATAGGTCGGTTTATTTTATCGATCCATTAATTTCTTTTTAATCAATTAAGGATTACACATCAAAAATTCTTAATTGTATAATTTGATTTTTAATTATCGTGTTTTTGACGTTATAAGCTTAAACATCAATTTATGTTATGTTTATCATTTATTTAATAGAGAGCAAAAAATGCAGTCTTTATGCAAAAAATATATTTTTGTGTGAAATTTTTTTTTTGTTATAATACGTATATTATAAAAATTATTTTTGTAGTAAAAATAATTTTTTTGAATAAAAATTAACCATGTGTTGGATGGGTCTAACCTTCCTAATCTTTAAATTGAAACAAAGTGTTATGCTTGGTTATGAATTACTTGGTGCATAAGTCATATATTTATGAATGGAATATATTCTTTTATATTTTATAATAGAAGCAATATGTTTATTTGTAAGTTTCATTGATCTTTTGATAAAATCATGCCTTTTTTCATTATGATGTGCATTCTCATTTTTTCTCTTTTCATTATTATTTTTGTCATCTTGTTGATTTTCAAAAACCTTATCTTTAAAATGATTTCTATGTAAATAGATAAATGGCACCCCCCCCCCCTCCTCCAAAAACTATTTTTATGGGAGGATTTATCCTTTAAAAAAAACATAAAAAAAAAGCACCAAGCTTGCTTTTTCTTTTAAAAAAATGTTACAACATGAAATTGTGATAAAACAATTGGGAAAAAAATGAGATGAACAAAAAATAAAATTCTTTTAGTTTATTTTCCCTGTGCATTTATATTTTTTTTGCTGTAAAATATATACTGAATATCATTTTTTTCAATCTATTTAATTATATTTAAGGTATCTATGTATGTAATCACACATACCAAAATTTTCATTATGTTATAGAATTCCAAAACTCATATTTATCTGAATGAATTTAAGTATTCAGTTCACTTTCCTCCTGAAATCTGTAATAATTTAAGCAAGGAGGGTTAAAAAGGTTTGAGAGCTGTAGATTTGCCATATTTGTGATGGGATTTAATATTTTTAAGGAACTTTGAAATGCCCAGAGAAAAATTTGAAAGCAGTGTAGAAGTAATTTCAGGTGGTAATTTAAATCCTAATACTGTGATATCACTGCAGCGTCAAATTAACTGTGAAATATATTCAAGAAGATATTCCATTACGCCGAATCAAGTATAAATTTGCATCGGTCGACGAAATATTGATGAGAGGAAAACTGTTGCTGTAGTTATAGTTCAAAATTTGATTACTTGGAAATGTAATTGTTTGCTGAGTATTGTAAGTGTGTATTTCAGAGATGAAGGAACCTATGGTGCATCAAATGCGACCTTCTGAAGGATTTCAGATATAACCGAGAAAGTTTATTGATTTAGTCACTTTTTTTAAGTATTTTAATTAGCTATTTTTTAATTCGTTTTTTACAAAATATTATTAAATTGAAAGATGCACAATTCAAATTAGTACTACCTATTTTAAAAGTTGCTTTTTTTTACTTGATTATTTGAACGCTCGTTTTCTTGTTTGAATCTAATTAAAACAGACGTTAGAACTTTTTTCATTATGTTGCTATTATCCAGAGATATATTAAGAACTGAAAGAAATTAAAAAATAGCATTCATACATCACAAAAAATGGTGCACATTTTTTTAAATATATCTAATTTAAGTTTATAATTTAGCCTTAGATAAATTAGTGCGATTTTATTTAATCATATATAACCTTTAGGATGACCATCAAGCTTCAAAGGTTTAGAGAGAAGGTTTCCGGCTTCTAATTTAGTTGTTCCAAACAACACTTTTTAAAGACAGCTGGATACAATATGCCATTGTAAATTTACTTAAAATCAATGAAATTGCATCAGCGTTTTAGAAAAAATGTTTCTATATGAATAAAATATAAAGAAAATTCATCCGCCCCCTCGAATTACTTAATTATAAAAAGTGCATGTAGGTATACACAAAGAATTTCGTAGACAGTAACGAAAATATGTGATTGATTATGCAAAAATATGTAGAAAATTTTTCGATGTTCGAATATTCATTTATAAAGTAATGAATAAGTTGAAAATTTATATATATATTTCAGAAAAACTTATCACATTGTTTGTTATATATTAGTTCATTTTCAAAATATTCAAAACAATTTTTGGAATTTGTAAATGTAGTGTATATTTATTTTCCTGACTTTTTAATTATACTTATTTCACCTTTTTCTAATTAAAGCCTGTTTCTGTTTTTTAGATTGAGTGCTTAACTTCATGTATTTTACCAACAATTTAATCAGCTCGAAACCCGTATTTAGCATTTTTATTTTCATGAAACTATTCCTCACAAATGTTTTTAAAACTTTCTGTATGGCTTTTGAATATATAAAACTCTCTCTCTTTGTAAAGTTATCTCAGGGACGTCTTAAGACTTTTTTAGGCCCTGGGCCCAGAGAAGATTTTTGAAGATTATCGAACTCAGTTATAACTTAATCTTTTAGTCGCCAAATCTGTAAATGGAATCTGAAATGAGTCGCCAGATATGGGATGGGATCTGAAAATGGGAAATCGTTAATTCTGATGATCCTGATCAGGGCAATGGAACAAAATTATTAAATTATTGTATTGTCACGATCCTGCACAAATAAGCAAAATTTAGAATAAATCTGACCTTTTAAAGTGGGTAAAAATTGAGTTCAAAGATTCCGTTACATACGAGTGAAGCTTATAAAAGCGTGTTAATAAAAAGGGGTTGCGCGTTATACGGTGAATATACATAAAAATTAAAATATGCAGCTTTAAAGTATGGGTGCGCGTTATACGCCGGATTTTACGGTAGTTGAAATTTTTAGAAAAGAAATGTTTACACTATAATGCAATATAGTAAAAATATTTTGTGAAAAGAAAAAAAAAATACTTTCCTGCCTATGTATTTTAAAACATATTATTAGAAAGGTAATCTTTTAATTAACGACTTTCATAGAACTTTTTAAATAAAAAAATCATGCAACAAACAGATGCTTAAAAAAATTAGCTTTCCCATAGCGCAAGAAAAGTTAAGTAAAAAGAAAAATTTTGAAACGTTTGAGAGACGATTCTTTATAATACCACATGATTTTTTTTTAATGAATAATTTGTTAAAATAGATTGCTATTAATTTGCTTAATGTATATATGTAATAAATATCAGTCCCATAAATATATTTTCATTTGCTTCGATTTTTCGATTAAGTCTTTTGTTTTCTTTGTGAGTATATATATATATATTTCCGCCTTCAGCAGTTTCAGAAAATTTCGTTAATCTATCACTTTCTTTGAGAGTTTTCTGAGAGGAGATAAAGCAGAACACATTTTCTTTTGGCGTTCATCTCTTTCCTTTATTAAAAAAATAACTATCTCCTTTAGTGTCAAAAAACTTTCTTCGTTTTCTCTTGAAACGACTGGAAAATAACAAAAGTTTTATAAAGTCGGGGAAAAGGTCAAATGTAATAAGCGAAAAGATTTTCTATGCAATTTTTTAAAGAATTCAATGGGTTTTCACATCCGCAAATCAAATCCGGATATTTACTCTTTGACAATTTTGATTTTGGAAATTATCGTTGACTGCACTTTGTGATTAGAGTTTCAAATATTGTTTTAGTAAAGCAGGTAGTTGTTTTAGTAAAAATTGTAAAAATATGCAGTCTGTAAGTCGCTTATTTGCAAATATATCACCTAAATTGAATGAATGTTTAAAGATTTATTTCATTATGTGGGATTTATAAATGAAAGAGTTAATGGGAAAATAAATTTCTCGTACCTAAGAAAAGAAAAACTGTCTACTTAATAGATATTGCTCATAAAGTTTCTATGGTATGTGACACTGTTTTAGAAACTTTCATGTGTGTGATACTTTAATGTGAGAGTATATACAGCAACGAGTTTATCTTTAAAAAGGATTCCATCTCATGTCGCGTATCAGAGTCAACAATAGATAGGTTAAACGATACGAAATTTTCCTCAGGACTCTGCCTGAATAAACTTCCGAGACTCAACCCAATAAAGAACTTGTAACAAGCAATAAAAGCAGAAGTTAAGTTTCAATCAGCGTAGAAAGTTGCTATTGCTCTCAAATAACCCATGGTAGAGCTATCAGCAGAGATCGTTCGTTGTTTAAAAAGTCACGCACGCACGCACGCACGCACGCACCACCACACACACACACACCACACACACACACACACACACACACACACACACACACACACACACACACACACACACACCACACACACACACACAGCAAATAGCTATTTTTATTTGAAAACATTGCATGCTTTGTTATTTTTAGTTTTATTTATCTTTTAGAATTTAATTGCAGTATTTCCTGTTTCAAATGATCTGGGCAGTTTTTTGATATCCAGACAAATTTTTCTTCCGAAATCGAAAAGTTAATATACATTTTAAATAATGTAAAAATTGAAACGTGCATGTACTATATGGACCTATTTATTTTTATTACATATTCTGAATGCACACACACTTTATTTTCCTACATAATTCAGGATTTACTTAAATAAATGGAATTTTTTCATCGAAATGAAACTATTACTGATTACTCAGCATCTAAGTAACATTATTTCATGTTTTTTGGTAGACATATTAATTTTTCTGCTGGGTAATATTTAATAATTTTTTTTCTGTGTAAAAAAGTTTTGATGTTTCTCCATTTAAATGATACAGCATTTATAAAATGTATGCATGATAAAATCAAAAGTTGCTTTGGTGAAATAGTAAAATATTTTACCGTGTAGTGGAAAAACCAAGCATTTTAAATAAAAAGGAAAAAGATCAGTTTATGGAAATCGAGTTTCTGAATTTTTTTAGATGTATTTGTTGTGGTCATATTTGCCTCTTAACATTTAGTATTAATTGTAGATTGAAAGAAATAACTTATTGTAAGAGTAGAAAGTAAATTATATATTCTCTTGGTTTTGAATTCTCTCAATGTTATAAAATTAAAACACATGTTACTCCCCCTTCCGACTGTCCTTTATTATTTTTCATTAAATCATAATAGCTATGTGATTAATGTAGATTTAAAACTCAATCTGACATATTTTAACTGAAACGATTAATCTAAATTAAAGTCACATAATCATACATATACCGAATTATCGACAAGAAAATTATAGCAGCTGAATTTTCTTTCCAGCAGCAATAAAAGTAGTTGATTTCTGAATAATTTTTTTTCGTTCTTGTTGTTATATATATATATATAGTTTTATTTATGCAGTATAAATGTTTTTGATTTTTTTTTCGTATTTCATTTTAGATTTTTCAAAATTTATCGTTGAAGCGATTTTAATGTATTTTTGGTATAATTTGTCCTTTAGTTCTTGAACGAAATGTTGTAGGATTGCTATTCTTGCACCATCTGAGAGGTCCAAATTTCTTTTAAAAAACTGATTTATTTTGAGCTTGCTTAGCTGATTTTTCAAAAATTGCATTACAATTTTAAATAAGCATTCAATTTTAATTCAGGATTCATGCATATATACACACACACAAATGAGACGATATTTTTACCATAAATGGAATAAACAATTAGCCCTTTAAAAATGAAAAAAATGATCAATTAGTGGATTTTTTTGCAAATTTTTAAATATATAATCTCTGAGTGAGTGAGTGAATATTAACGTCGCATTGTTCGGCTACACGAGGGCTTTTGGCGATAGACCTCGTAATTTTGAACCATGGTCAAGTGTCAAAGACGACATTTGAGCTGGCACCCCTCTCTCCTAACTACCACACCACGCCAAGGGGAGGACGTTTGAGCTCACGACAAATTTAACGTGCATCTCTACCCTACACGGCGGGTCTTCAGCGGCTCTAGGCTCGAACTCAGGACACGCCAGCCACGAGTCCGTTACCTTGGCCACTAGGCTACCTCAGCCTAAAATATATATATAATTTCTGAGATAGTTCTCATCTTTTTTTATTTTGGTTTTTTCCTTTTCATGAGGAAGATCCACTTCGCATTGACATATTACGTTTATTATTAAGAGTTAAACTAGTCGCAGTGCTAAACTAGTTAAACCCTACTTTTATGCAAACTATAAAACTTATTAAAAGGTCCTTAAGTCAGCATTGTTTATAAAATTGCAGCATCCATATTTTTAAGTTCAAATAACTATTTGTTTCCTTTATCTTTGAACTTCAAATAATTTCTCTTTCTCTAGTAGAGATTAATGAAGCTATATGAAAAAACAAGGTGTTCCAGGATCATTGGGACAAACTTTAAGGAGAGGTAGGGCGCATCAAAACGATTCAAATTTGCATAGCAGCCTATGGTTGGAAACGTCCTTGTTTCTCACTAGGTGGAGTTGTTTACAAGAACATTGGAGGAAACAGTCCCGCAGTACTGCTGTCATTTGAGCTGTCATTGCCCGCAGAAGAGTATGGAATATTTTACGAACACCGAGCTAACATTTAGGCATCTGATTTACGGATTGGCAGAAGGAAATGGACGAGCAGCTGAAATATTGTAACTGGAAAGGTACCTACCGTGAGATGTACTGGACCGCTGAATGTTTACTAATTCGCATTACAATTTGCGTGAATAGAAATCATTATAAGGAAATAGGCATAGTGTGGGCGGGCCGCGAGTGGTTCGAACTCCCAGCATGGAGCAAAATGTGTTGGATACCGTTCGTAGGAATCTGAGTAACCATGTACGTGCCGTCGATGCTGTAGGAGGATCTCACAGTAGTGTTTATCGTATTTTGCATCGTGAAGGCATACACCATACCATCTTCAAAGAGTACACCCCACAAAAGATCATCCTGCGCATGACATTCAACCAATGTTGCCAAGCAGGCATTTCCCATCCTACGTTTTATTTACGGATGGTATGTTCGATCACCACAGGGCTCACCATTTATCGGCTGACGAGAATCTCTGACTATGGGCATGAGACAACATGCTGCCCAGCATCGCTTTTCAGTGCAAGTTTTGGCTGGTGTGGTCGGCAACCTCTTAGTCAGGTTTTACTTGTTGCCATCACCTCCAACATCTGTAGATTATCTCATCTTTTTGCAAGAGATGCTACCAAGCTTATTTGACCCTGTGCCTCAACTAGTCAGACATCATATGTGGTTTCGACAAGTTGGGCCTCCTCCTGATTATGGCAGATGTGTTCGTGAACTTTTAAATCAGGTGTTTGGTCACCGATGGATTGGCCGTAGTGGGACGTTTCCCTGTGCGGATATCCTACAAAATCCAGATGTATTAGAGTTAGTTCGCAAATCCATGTTCCGACGGTAAAACGCATGCATCGCTATCAATGGTAGAAACTTTGAACATCTTTTGTGACATTTTCACGTATCATCTACCACAGCACATGCAATATCTTTGACCAATACATATTTTAGATTATCTCAGTCTTGTGTCTCTCAGTCTTGTACCTTTCATACTATCCCATGACTTTTCTGACCATGGGTTGCTATTTAATTCTAAATCCTTGTGATGTGTCCCTTATATCCCCTTAAAGTTTGTCCCCATAATCCTGGAACACCCTGTATGTAAATATGAGAGAGAGAAATTTACGAACTGAATCTTATTTCGAATAGTTTAACATATTTTAAACAATAGAAATATATTAAGATAGCTGCTGAATAATGTGATGAAAGTGTTACATCCCCTCTCACTCTCAATTTACAGACAATTCTAAATTATGAAGATTTATATAATTTTTTTTATCTATTTTCTTCCCTGATGATTTTTTTTAAATTTGCTACTCTTCGTTTAATATATTCCTATTGGAGTGTTGTCATTATCTAATGTTATGAGATTTAATATTGTATTTTTCCAACACAGCTTACAACCGCGCTTTTTTCGATATTTTTTTATTATAGCATTGAGTGAAAAGTTTGGATTTTATACACCATATAAAATTTCTGTGTGTCCTTTTTTAATGAATAAGTAAGAATTTTCTTAAGTTATGCGTTCTGTCTTTCTCTATATTTATTAGTAAAGTTTGATAGATTGATTTAAATTAAAATACACAGAGAGTGATATGTAATCTATTTTTGAATGCGTAAAAACTGTCAAAGTGCATAATTCAAAACATTATCTTATTTGCATTAAATTATTTGGTTTTAGAGATTGTTTTCCCTTTTAATGTTATTTGTAAATTTTTTCCCCAAAAGAAAAAAAAAATGTGCTTTATGAGATATGGATTTTATAATTATTTTAATCTTCTGAAACTTATTTTTTCTCACAGGTCTCTTACACCATTTTGTGCTAAAATGGTGTTTTAAATTATATTTCAGTTGCTTATTTTTAGATGATCGTAATACCTTTGTTTTGTTAAAACTGAACAAATAAAGGCAAACATACCCCTGTAGTCTCATTTACAGAGACTTGATTTTATTCTTCGTTCACCTTTTTTTACCTGACAAACTATATACGGTATACCACGAAAATCAAATTTAAAGGTCTTAAAACCATGTCTGTTAAGTTACAACTTTTGTTTGTAAACTACGACAAAGCAGTATTTGGGTATGTAGTCATTTCTGGTTTTTATTCGCGGTGCATTCGTAAAATAATAGCGTTCCTTCTTTACTGTATCTAACAATTTTTTCTTTATTCGGGTCAGTGGCTAACTCTAAAAATATCTGCAGATTTACAGAAACAATTGCAAAGAAAAAGAGGAAAAAATGAAACTAAACAACATAGGAAAATAAATAATGTCATTGTTTTTATTACTGCTCCTAAAAATATTTGTTGTTCAAGTGCCAGTGGAAGGGTTTGTAGGTAATCGCTTTTTGCCGTTAAATCTTCAGTTTTTCGTAATTTAAGGGTAAAAACAAAACAAAACAGAAGCTTGAATGATTGTTTTGTGTTTTTTGAAAGCGTGGATAAAATTATGAATTAGAGCTGTTGTAAGGCTTGATCCTGGATTCATTGTAAGTTTAATGTTGTCTTATGCTTGAGCTTGGGACGTGTTTTAAGGCAAAATAATGCTAATAAAGTCATGACATTATAATATCTACATTTGTTTATTTATATTGGGTCTTCAAAATATAGAAGTATTCCACAAATAATCATTTTTCCCTTTTAAGATATAGATGAAAAATTCGTTTAGCTTTACAGTAGAAGAGACTAAATATGGAACACAATTTATAGCAAAAATAATGAAAAAGAATTAATAGCATAATAAAATACATAGCTCGTTATAGGACATTGAAGTCAGAATAAGCGTTGGAGCCATTTTTTTTTCTGTTTGAATAATAGTTCCAAGTTAGGGTTCCGTTGTGTAACATTGCGTAAAGATAGCCTGAGTAGTTCTGGGGAAAAAAAATTGAATGTACAATAAAAATAATAATCGACGTATATTGAAAAAATAATCTTGTAAAAATACAAAATTAAGTTTGGAAAAAGCTTTATTGAAGAATTTATCTTTGAAAAGATAAACAAGGTGTACCTTCTAGGCTAGATTGAATATTGTTTGGTAATTATGTTTGTAAGTATTCTTCACTGCATAGAAATTTTTTTTTCAAATACCGAATGTAATTAAAAAGTGTAAAAATTTAAGTTGTATTGATTAAATTAATCATTTTTTTTCTTCTGTGTTATTACAATACTCAAGTCGACATCATATCTTAATTTTATTAAATTTATTTATGTTTCTGAAATATCTGAAGCTTAGAAGCTTATATTCTGTAATTGGACAAAATTACGTTGCCTAGAAAATGTACTTCTATTTATCGCTTTACTCACGGGCCATTAAGTAAAGGATTGAAAAGGATTTTCTGTCATTTTCAACTTGACTTATATTATTGTCCTACAGATTTTTCTGTAATCTAGCCAAACAGATGTTGATAATGGCTTAAGGCTCACTAGCTTATCTAGTAAATTAAAATTAACCTTTTGGCATTTCGATCCGTGCCACCCTACATTTAATATAACGGGGCATTGCAAGTGTTCCGTACTGTTCATGAAAACGGTGACATTACAGATGATTCTGTGCCTTGTCGCCAATTGACCTTTTCTGCCATAGTAAGGATTTAATTGGAACGTTGTCCGCTTTCGCATAATTTCTGTTGGATCGCTTAACAGCGGAGAATTAACTGTCCTTAGTGTAATAAACTGTATAAGGCGGAAAAGAGTCGTAACGGTCACTCTCTAGTAGTATTAACGTCTCAGTCGTAAGCGGGTCAAATGCGAGTCCACTGGGCTCGTTTTATCGATTGGACCAACCCTTTCTTTTCTTTTGCTCCCGATGTTCTCCCTCTCTTCGGATCCCTGATTTCAGTTCCTTTTCGGCCCAAACTTTTTATTTTATCGGTAATGTATGTCCTTAGTCTGGATTGTGCCTTCAAGGGGAAGGGAACTAGATGTGTGTTTTCGTTGCTCTGCCCTCTCGTTTGCGTCACAGGGATGATGTAGTCGTTCGCTTCCGATTGTTGTTTTAAGTTTAAATTCAGTTTTGTTTGGGATGGTGTATGAAGTTTTTTTTTTAACGTGGGTTTCATTCAATTTGAAAACTTATTCGATAAAATTTCTATTATGTGAGAAAGATACTGAAAGGAAACTCAATATTATTCTAATATCATTTCACTTTCCTTTTAAATGGACTGTGATACAATGGAAAATTTAATTTTTGTTTTTGCTGAGTAAAAATGTTTATAGTATATGTTTTTAAAATAATCGAGTTTGTGAATAAACATTTGTATTTTATTTATTGATAAGTGTGATTCATCTAATTTTGATTTAGATTTTAAATTTGAACAGTATTAAATTTTGAACTAATTCAAAAAGATTCTTTTTTGTCGCATGCTTTATAAACGAAAAATAATTTTGTGGTCGTTATACAATTTCGTGTAATATATATCTAGAATAGGTTATTTAGTAACACACTTAATCCTTGTAATCAGATGAGAATCGTTATCACTGATAGAATTATTCATTTACAAAAAAATGTGAAAGTGTAATTTAGAATTGTTCATTCCTTCGAAATTATATACAATATTTTTTTTAAAATTTTCATTAGCGTATTTGAATTTAAGTAGCTTAAACTCACTGTGAATGTAAATGCTAGTATTCAGCTATCGATTGCTTAATCAATTACATTGATTGTCCTACATATGCAAATTAGGCTTGTTACTTAAGAGTGCAGAACCAAAGCAACATTTCTGATTTTGCCGTAATTCCCAAAAAATATAAATTTCATATCTTCCAATTCATTTTTTTTTTTTACTACAGAGACACATTATAGTTCTTAAAAGGAAGTTAAGTTTCACAAAAAAAGTTTTTGTGATATTGATACCATTTTTAACGGTACCGCCGATGCCTACTATCTATGATATGCAGCTTTCACGGTATGCTGCTACCCTTGATAGGCGAATAGGCCCCTTTATGTCTGGTTGTGGTCTCTTTTCGCCTGCCCGGCGATATATCAATCATCACTTGTTGTCTTCCTTTCGACATCCACCAATCATTCTTACGGATTTACCTATTCTTTGAAAGGCTTTACAAATTCGTGATACTGCAATACTTTTATCAATTTCAGATTCTTGGGATACATACGTCAAACTGCGCTTTCCCCTTTCTCAAGTTTGCTGATCATTTTAGTGAACGTGGTAGCCGAGTTAGCATAGTCGCGAATGGGGTTGACGTTATTTCTATCGAGCCATGCTTTCAAATTCTAGAGTTCTCAAGTTGGCATGAAGTGAAAGTTGGAAGAACAGTTCACGTATTGTCATCATCAATTGATTGAGGTTCAGATTTACTAGGTTCATTCTCTCTAGCGACATTAATAATAATAATAAAAATCAATCAAACTGTTCATTTACCATGTGTAAATGCGCCTTGGTGATTTCTCATTGCCGTATTGCGCATACGATTTCACTTTCACGTAAAGCGAATGTCGGAAATGCGCCCCACCCCCGCACTACACTCGCTGACTTCACGCATATTGCTTTCCGTAATGCCATTTCTAGTTTCGTGTTTCCGTTGTTTGCATGTGCTTCACCTTTCTACTGAGTTGACTTTCATTGTGTTGATCACAAAAAAACATATCATTTTATGTTTGTATGCTGAAAAATGACTTTGTAGCTGAAGTTTTGCCTACGAGTTTTTTAGGCCATATAATTGAAGATGCAAACAATCTGACGGATTTACAGAAGTTTATTCTATAAGTGTTTATAAATTTCGTAGGATTATTTGTAAGGATTTCATGTTTCTGTGGCTCAAAGAAGATAGCGCAGATTGTGAGTGCGTGCTGTCGAACGCATTGGAGCAAGACAATCAGTCAAATCTCATCATTCGGTAATTTTTTGATTATGGAAACATTTCCAAGCAAGTGATACTATAGTCCGCAGGTTTGGAGATACTATAGTCCGCAGGTTTGGAGATACTGTAGTTCGCAGGTTTGGAGATACTGTAGTCCGGAGATTTGGAGATACTGTAGTCCGGAGATTTGGAGATACTGTAGTCCGGAGATTTGGAGATACTATAGTCCGGAGATTCTTCCAGTAATTACCATCCCCTTTGATGGTCAGTATTTTGCTAAACTAGTCGAGCACAGAATCTTCGAGGACTTGTGCAGATTTATTCCGATATCAGATGATAAGCATGTAAGAATAAATAGAATAATATTATCATTGAACATAATACAGAGCTGACAGATTCACAGTTGTATAGTGTAGGCTCGAATTTCGATGGGGTATTGATTGCATCCAGAAGCACTCATCTTTAAAGGTGGCTCTGTGACAATTGTACGATATCGGGATCAAGTCCTACTTCCTTGTATGAGATTCTACGTTGATTTCAGTTGATCCTGATCGATAATAATGCCCTTTTGTATCTACCAACATTTGTTTAAGAGTAGGCTTCGAAATAAATAAGTATTCCATCCCATCAAAGTCTCTCTGTCCCGTATCCGAATGAACTATTGCTTGAGAGTGGTAATTGTTTGCAGATAATTGCTTTTGTTAAGTGGGTAGAGGATGTTAGCTATTGGACATATTTTATATAACCTTTAGCCGACTGCGCAATTATAGTTTAGCATTAATCCAACAAAACTAAAAACTACTAACACTAATAATATATATATTAATTTTATACTTAATATATGTTATATAATATATAAAGCTATATGTAAAATATTATATATATATAACTAAACTAATACTAATAAAACAACTAACTTCCAAAACGTTAGTTTTGAGATTTGCGCACTAGACATCATTTAGTGACTGAAGAGAAAAACTGAAAGTGACTTGTTTGCTGAAAAAAAGTAAAATATTGATTTTATACTAAGGTTGTATATTATATGAATTAGAAATATTTAATAGATCTCTAAATAAAAGAATTTGCTTACATGTATTTCAATAAAAAGACATACTTTTAAGGAGAAAGCTGAAACTAAATTATGGAATATACAAAAACTTAATTTTTTTTTTGTCAATTTAGAAGCCTATATTGAAGCAATTTTAAAAAAAATAATGGAATTGTTCGATTAATTTATATTTCATAAACTTTTAAATAAAAAAAATTAATAATAAAATTTAAAATTTTTTTTTAGTGTTACCCCTTTTTCTCCTAGTTTTTCTACCTGTTTCTTATTTATAAATATTTTTCAAATCTCATTTTTCATATGGTACAATGTATGCGTTATGCATTTTTTTTTAGATTTATTTTTGATTACATTCAGAAAAACTTTCAGAAATTGGCTTAATTCTTATTCTGGCGTATTCTTAATTCTAACTTAAGTATTATTCGAGATGTGTCACACACACACATTTTTCTTTTGAAAATTGATAAATGTGAAAGAAAGAAATTTAACTATGCATTAGTTGATATGATATTTAACAAATTAAAAAAAAATTATCCGCATAAAATTCAAAAGAGCATGCACTCAGAGAGTTTTCATGTAACTGATCATTACTTTCCTGGGGAATATAAAATTATCTTTTCTAAATTATTCTCTGAAAAACTGGAAAAATAACGTTCTGTCCAAACATATTTGGAAGTAACGGTATGATTCTGATTACGAAATTAACCTCCATGAACTACTACTGTGTTGACAAACCTACAAAGCTCTTTGTCATCTTGCCTTCAAAGCAGATTTAGCGGATTTTCATTCGCATGCTTTCATGCATTCTAAATTATTCTATTGCGTCATCAGACTACATGATTTATGTGTGTTGTCATATTGTTCTAGTGTGTTTGTATGTGTTTTATCTTTAAATTTTACCTGCAAGGAATAATTAAAAAAAAAAAGGATTATATCATGCAGAACAAAAGCGTAATTTTTATGTTATCTAACATTTTTTTTTTTCGTATTGCCTCTTCAACAGTCCTTTACCTTATTTATCCAGTCTCATTCTATTGATTTCAAACATTTCACAATCCTCTCAACATTATAAAGAAATAATACATATAGGTAGACTTCACATAATCTTTACCCAGTACATGCATGTTTTTAATATAATTTAAAATCATCAAAAGAATTTAAACTTATAGTTTCAATTCTTAGTTTAATTTTATTTATACAAATACATTATATAAAAAGAAACATTACGCTATTAAATTTATTTGATAATTCCTTTTATATTCCATAAAATACTTTATGCAGATATTTACCTTTTGATATATATGCACATTCATATAAACACATTTCTGGGGAAATATTTAGGCTTCATTGATATATTTTACTGCAATATATATTCGTTAATTTCTTTGCGATTTTGACAGACATCTTTCTTGGTTACATTTTTGATTGAAATGTGTCCTAATCTTTCCCAGTGCAGTTTCTGTTTGTACAATAGATTTCTGGTTTTTTGAAAGTTAGACTTCGATTAATTTTTTATTGTGAATTTTTGATGCATCAGATACTGTTATTCCGAAGATAACAGCTATTTTTTCGTTTCATTTAGTTTTAAATTTACCAAGCAGATTCACTGACTTATTTTTAACTTTTATTTTTTGAATATTTGTTACTGTACTGCTACACCAAGATTATACATTTGATTATTTTAATTTTTAATATCACTGTTACTGTGGTATCCAAATGGGAAATATTGTCATTAAACCCATTTTTTTGTGTGTGATAAAAGTGAGTTTTTTCAAAGTTGTAAATTGATCAATATTATACAAATAGTCAACAAATTAATTGCTTTTAAAGTTCATCAGAATTTTTTCATTTCTAATGTTTTTAATATTATTTTACTGTGTTAGAATAAGTGAGCATTGAAATAACATGCTTTTAATTTAATCTTCTGTCAAACTCCTTGATTTTTGAATGCATTTATAATAGCTATCGAAAATAAATAGAAGCTGGACAAAAGGATAGATTAGTCATAAAAAAAAATTTTGATCAATAAAATCAGTTGTAAAATGTCGCAAACTGATAATTTGCTGTAAATCGACCTTTTCAACTAATCCATTTCGTGCTTGCGAAATAGCCGTGCTTAATGATCCGTTCGGCATTGGCATTTGTCACTGTAGATTATTCAAGCCATTATCTTTATTTCATAAATGCATTTTTTCCCCTTGTTTTTTAAGTAGGGGGAAATGTAACTGTAGGGAATTTAATAATAAATTGATTCATTGAAGTTTTTTTTTTAAAAAATTATTTCATCTACGATTAATTTTCTTTTCGATTTTTTTTTAGAATTATCCTTTTTTTTTTCTTTTATAGCATGTATAAATATTTTTTGTTTTTGTATTTTGCGTTTTAAAATAATTTTTATTTCATGTTAACGTGTTCAGTCTATGAAAAGCTATTAATGTAAAAAGTTTCATTATCAACAAAATGATTTGATTTATCCGTATAACCGTAATAGGATAGAGAAACTGGGCAGCTATTCAATTTGCATAAACACTGATTTATATTATAAAAAATATCACATGATTTTTAAAATTATATATATATAAAATTAAAATTATTTTTTACATTTGATTTGTTGAAATGACTTTATTTTTTTTAAAAAAAAATGTTATGAAGTAGAATTTTACTTTATAATTGTATTTTCATAAAGCTTTTTTAACTATCCCTTTGAAATAATTTTCTCACAACTCACGTATTTTGTATTTATCACATTTTAGCGATAGCTATTTTCAGTTAGGTTTTCAAAATTTTGTTAGGCATGAAAAGAACCCCCCCCCCTTTTTTTTTTATTAAAAGCAAAACAGAGTGTTGAATTGTAATGAGATATGAATTCATTTACATTAAGCATAAGTCTTGATTTTAAAATAATATAAGTAATATCACAAAGAGCTTGAGAAAAAGGATTTTAATTAAATTAATTGGTTGATTTGATTATGTTGATATTAAAAACTTATTTAAGTAATTTAAATATTTTTTTGTCTTACAAAAAAAAGCATATTCATGTTTCGTTAAGATGTATTTCTACGCTTTCTGCAATAAAGTACTTGACGGGAGAGGGGAGGGGGGTGAAATAGATAATGTGTGTAGTTTTTTTCCTTGTGGATGATAAAAAAAATCTTCTGTACTTTTTCTCGAAAATAAGTTTAAGTGCTAGTTTTATATACTATTATAATTTTAATATCACTCATACAAATTCTATTTAGTTTTTGCTTCGCTATTTTTGCAGAGCATTTGCTAAATTATTTCTGTTCTTTACATTAATATATTTGAAATACGGAGTTAATTATGAAATTGCACACACAATTTTTATACTCTTCATGCAATGTTAAATGGTAATTAGTTTGATTTATTTTGGCGAATTACATTCTAAATCTACAGTCTCATTTTAAAATCCAAAAAAATAATATTTATATCGTCAGCTCTCTTTTATTTTTTATTGGTGCTTTTACTCTTTAAACGATCGAGTCAGAAAGATAAATTTCTGGTGATATGGCAAATGTTTCAAATATAGTAACGCGCTGAAGTAAGCATCAACTCGTATTGCGAACATTTAAAAGTATATTAAGTTTTAAGCAGTTAAGATAGGAATCTTGATTGATAGCAGATTCGATAGTTTCAGTATTGAGTGTCATTTTATTGGCTTTCTCAATTGTTTTTCAGCCGTTTTTTATTGACGTTTCTGAAATCTTAATTACTGCAACGTTATCACTTTTCCTGAATAGTTACTGAGCATTTTAAAACTTATTTACGATATTCTGCAGTCCCATGCAATTTTAGAATTCGGGATTATTTAAAAGCTAGAAAAGCATTTAATTTTTTAAAGTCTTAGATATTTTTAACGAAAAAATATTTATGAATATATATAAAGCGAATTCAATTTTATTATCTTCCTCTGAGATAAAATTGATTTTGGCACGGATTTAAGTTTCCTTTCTTAAACTGCAATGGAATTTTTTTTTCTTGAATAAGAAGCTGTACACTGTTATGTAGTTGTAGAATTCACCCTTGGAAAAAAAAAACATCAGAAGTCGTATTATTTATTTGTACTTGGCTTATTTGGTTACTTTTTGAATTAATAGTTATTATAAGCAATTTATTGGTTCTTGAATGACAGTACAAAATTTATTTTATATGTTTTGATGTTGGTTTTTAACTGCTCTATAACAAGAATACTTTGGTTATGTATTTAGTATTACCGGGAGGGGGGGTCTGGGTAAAAAAAAGTATCCGTTTTTAGCAGCTGTATATTTTTGTACTCCCAATTTCTGGCCAAAATGACAAGTTCATTTTACTGTATTCTGCTGGTTGCATAGTACATAACCTAACACGCAAACTCTTTGTACATAGAGTGCTATCAGACGCGTGTCTGTGTAAATCATATTAAGAACAGGTGAACTAGTCTACCATTCAGTGGAAGTGGATAACGTTTTTTTTCCCGATCGGTTGTAGGTTTTGCTTTTTTTTTTAAATCGAATTTTTAATGTATGTTTGTAAATCCGAAGGGAGTAATTGAATGCTTGTGAATTAATCGGAAGATAGAGTGCGATTAATTTTTTTATAATACTAAAAATTAAAATTTCTCTTTAGAAGTATTGGATTGTTTATCCTTACCTTCTATTTTAAACAAATGTGCATTGTATTTGTATGTTACGGAATACAAATGGAAGTATAAAGTTTTAGCCTTGCATTTATTAAGAGAAGATTATGTATTTAAAAAGGCGTTATACTGATTTCTGTTTTTAAAAAAAGTATTTGGCACAATAATCAAGATTATTTATTTAATTTTTTCAATAAAATCTAAAAGCAAAAATGTGCATTTCTCGGATAGTTTTTTTGGAAATTGTATTTAAAGTTTGATTCGTCATTCAGTATATCAACAACCATGGTGTGTTTGACATTCGAATAATTAAGGTTTCAGTGCATAAGTTTGAAATTTTTTTAAAGTTCATTTTTTAAATACTTAGTATATTATATATATATATATACATAGGATTTTCACGTTAAAATTGATCGCATATTTAAAAAAGAAGTGTAAAAAGATTTTTAATATTCCCCATTGATTAACAGGACTTTATTACAATCCTCAGCTCATATATATTAAAAGTCTTTAAATATAAAACTATTTACTTAATTCAGTTATTTATTCGGCGATGATTAATATTAAACAGTTCTGACCAAAAACTATCAATTTTCAAACAAATTCTGAATGTTTAACTAAGTTGTTGAAGATTCGGAAAAAGGATCTTGCATTCAAAAACGAACATTCCGTACGTATTTCTTTGTAACAGTATATATATATTCTGAACGTGTGTTTTTGAAGTTTTTTTGCGTTTCATTTGTATCTAACGTCTCTAGTTGGTAGTTATCAGTAACCGGTCCTTGAAGTTGACTATTTGAATTTCAGACTGGCAGGAATGTCCGATTCTGATTAACATTCCATTGTACTTGCGTGGATCTAATCTTTCATAGAATAGTAACATGGAATCTTTACAATAGCAAAAGATTGCAATCACGCACGCTTGTCTGGCATATACGGAGCCAAGCATCTATGATTTATATGGGATTTTAAAAATAGGTGGTGGTGGTAAAGGAGGGGGGGTGAGGAAGGGATATACATTTGCGCCCCCTTCTTAATGTTTAACATTTTATAAACTATGTAATCTTTTTCTTTGATTCACATAAGATGAAAAGAGATACCTAATTTTTTATCCACCTGGTATTTCACATAAGTGGTAAATGGGGAGTGTAAAGCACGGAGTTTTTATCCAAAAACTGGGATGTGCCTCCTCATCAGAACCATAAAAATTAATTACATAAACTACGATATTGAAAAACGAGAATAATTTATGGATAAGCATGAGCAGCAAGGTCAATTGGAAAAGCTGTATGTCTTTTAGAGAGGAAACCCACTTTTTTTCAGAACAAGAGATGGAAAACATATTTCATAAAAGTATATATTTTTGTTTAACTGTTTAGTTAATTTAATATTTTTGCAAAAAGATGTAATTTTAGATTTTTATAAATTCATTTGGAAGATTTATATTTTCATTTTTTCAATCATTATTTTTATACCTAATTAGATGAAGTAAAAAATAATAATTCTCATCAAAAGTTGTTTTCAAATTGTTTTAAGTTAATATGATCAAAATATAGACTTATTTTTAAAGCATCGTGAAATTATTTGTTTTATGTATGAAGTAATTTTATCTGGAAATCACACGAAGAACAATTTCATAGTAGTATTAATATATGCAAAACCTCTATTTTACAAATGTTTTGCTCAATTTAACATAACTAACGTTAAATCTATATTGAGAAAAGACATCCCGAGAAACTTGTGTGTGTGTGTGTGTGTGTTTTTTATTAAAGAGCTTTTCTTCTGACATTTTTTTGTTTTTGTTTTACTTAACTTGTTAATTAGGTGAAAAATGTTAGAAGAAAAAATTTCCTTTCTTACAGTTTAATTAATAACACAGCTAATTAAGTCAGTTCATATTTCAGACGAAGTGCAAAAACTAGTTAGTAAAAATACTTGAATTGTCTGTAAAAATCATGTCAAAAGCGAAAAATATCTCTGTGTTGAATAATGTAAATTAAGTACAATGCATGTATGCGAGTTAAATCATTATTAAAACTAATTTTTAATATCAAGATAGATTTAATGAATAAAATTTATTTTTTATAAGTGTTTTAAAATTAAATTTTTACTAAGCATTAGTTTTTAAAATCTGTTTATTCGTATAGCGTGCTATTAATTTTTTTATTTTAACGAATGGGCAAATATATTTTGATGTACCACATATCTGATACTTTTTTTTTATTCTTATGAGATTTTAATTTTGAGTAAATTCATCAGGAGAAAAATTCGTTATCAATTTATGTGTTATCCCTCACTAATAATAGAATTATAATAAGCAATCAAATGATATGTATTCTATCGCAAAACTGTATTAAGTTCTAAATTTATGCTTATAATCCAAGCAATAAAAAAGGCATTAAAAACCTGAAATGCTGATTCTATTCAATCAAAATGTTTATCTTGCTATTTACTTTACTAATTTACTTTTAGTAATTATTGCACAAAATTTAAATATATATATTGATACTTATGAACATGTAAACAGTTCACTAAATTCTTTTTCTTAATTTAAAAAAAATAAGCTTTTTGAATTAAAAGCAATAATTTGTTGTCTAAATAATTCTTTGATTAAAAAATATGATTATACATAAAACACTTTATACAGATTATTTCTTCAATTTAAATTATTTTTAATTGCCTAATAAATCCTGTCAATAGTGCTTCACAACAGGAATTATTAATATTCTCAATCGACTTCAATTTTATTTGGTTACTAGAAAATTATCTGGGTTATACATTTAAAAAAAAACGAAAAAAATGAAGATATTCCCTGGAGTAAAGGCCCAAATTTATTTAGTTTTCCAATAAACTGATGATTTTGCTCTTATCACATTATTGAATTATCCTATTGTTTCATTCAATTAGTTTTATTTACATTTCTGACGAGATATTTCTGTGTTTCTCTTTGAAAAGCATGCATTTTTTGTTTAATCTGGTAATTCCTTAGTCGGTTTTTGACTCTAATATTGAGTAAATATACTTGTCACGCGATATGGAGACAGTAAGGAGTTTTATGTGAGTATATCTTTTTGTTTAACGAAGAGCACGCCTTTCTCTTTTCAATATGGCAACATTTTATGTATTGGGTGTGTCTCTATTTGACATTTTCTTACGATACTTTCATATTACCGCACCATTTTAATATTGGAACTTGTTTAATTGAGTGTATATGTCACAATAAATTTGCTTTTTATGTTGTAATAATCAATATAAACTTAACCTTTTAATGGAACCAAAATCGCTTAACTTGTTGCTGAATTGTGAATAGAAACTTGAGTAAATATTTTGATTGTAGGTTAAAGCAACTTTTTAAATTTCATTGAATGGTAAATGATTATCTTCCTTATATATATGAATCTTTCTGTTCGTTATTGATTTACACCGTATTTACATCGTAAACATTTAATAATATTTTCCAATTAATTTGAATTTTTCTTACGGATAAAATTTTTTAAAATTAGATTCATCCGGAAATTTTGTGTTTATTTTTTCATTTGAATGACTCATTGATTTATTTGTTACGCGAGATGATGTTACATCTGTAAACATCAAACTTTTTATATCAATCAACTTTTTATCAAAATCAATTTTTCATTTGATTGTATAGTTAACTCAGTTGCGCAACCGTCCATGAGGGCCAATGCCTACTGTGTCCAACTCAGTATACGATGTATATTGAGGTGCATGAGCAGATGTTCCGGTCAGGTGGTCAGTCCGACGTGAAATCCCCAGTGTTAAGTTCCCGAGCAAAGCTTGGTTCTCATTTATCGATCCACTGAAGGGATGAAAGGCTGAGTCAACCTTGCCCAGCCCGGGGTTTTAATTTTGGACCTGTGGTGTGGAAACGCGATGCTGAAGCTATTTTTAACAGAATATCATAGTTATTATTTTTGAGGGATATGGAGCGACAAAGGCTATTATCCCAACAGAATATCATAATTTAGAGGTGTAGAATTTTTGATTTTCTGGATAGATTAAGATTTTATGGAAAGAATACTTATAATATTCACGAATTAACTCATGCCCAATTTTGATTCATCTGCAAAATACCATAATTTGGCTGTCATCTGCATTTCAAAACCTTTGTAAAGTCAATATGTATTATAAAGGACTTATTTAGTCGATATATAAAACAGATTCAGCGCAGGCTATGAATTTTTGAATGCTATTTTAGGTAACTTACCTTTTTCTTGTAATGGATTCAGAAATTCTATCCATTATATTCAAGATGATTTCACTCAGCATTAATAACAAAAAAAAAAGGGTAAGGTTGGCTGGCCAGAAAACATGTTAAACCCCACTTTTATATAAATTATTTTATATATAAGAGCTATCTTAAGTCAACAATGTTTATAATACTCTACAGCATCCATATATATTTTTTAAATTCTAGTATCTTTTCTGAAGTTTGATATCTGTTTTATATTCCAATCTGATTTTGTTTGCTTCAGCTATTGTGTTATAATGATTCATGTCTCTATAGTAGAGAACATATATTAACTATATAAGACTTGTTTAGAGCATTAACTTGTCCTTTTAGTTTGTTTTTGTTTTGTCCATGATAAATTAAACAATTTTTAAGCGATGTATATACGTAAAATATTTTTTAAATGTGTTTTTGAAGTTTTTGATTTTTAACGAAATAATATTTTAAATAATCTATGTGGTCTTCCAATTAAAAAAAATGCCCACATTTTCCCTACAAGATATCTATAAGTTTTAATTTTAAATTCATCTCGTTCCCTAATTTAACTTTAAAACCATTCATTAGGATGTTTAAAAATTATTTCGTAGTTAAAATATAAGCTTTAAACGATAGATTTTGCTTTCATAACAGTTTAATGACTTGAGTATTTTTAGTTTTATTACTGAGGAGAAAAACATGACAGTCTAACATTAATTTTTTCTAAATTGAATTCAACTTCTTAATAAAAAAAGAGCTCTTGGTGAAACTTTCGTCTCATTATGATGGGTTAATATGAGTTGGAATAGCAATAAAGAACGCCAGTTTGGTGCAGTTAATTTTATTTTGTAATGACTGTAATGGTTCATCTAGCATCATTTATTTAGATGAGCATTTTAATTTTTTTACCTTCCATTCCCTTTAACAATTGTTTATTAGTTGAAAGATTTAATTAAGAACTAAAGTTAAAACTGCGGAAATTATAATCAAGATCACAATGTAGCTGTAAATTCAATTAAACATCTTAAATAATAAAGGGCGTACTAGTTAGTTTAAAGAAATGAAACTATAGCTATATACATGTAAGTAAAAAATCTTATGCATTCGTTCGAATACTTTTTAAATATCTTGAAATAATTTAATATGTATTACTTAGTTGTAATTGTGTTGTACCAAATGAAATTTATCTATTAATTTGATTATTGTCGTTTTAGAAGTCAGTTTTGATTTTTTAAAAAAATATGAGGTGCAAATTTTGAAAGAAAGTTAGTCGTAATTTTGTTCAAAAGTGAGCTAAATTGGAAGAAACACTATTTAATAAAAATTATTAATTTAGGAAGTAATTGTACTGACGACTCTAATTAAGAAAAATGATTAAATAAACCAATACTTAGTACTTAAACCGAACGGCAAATACTATCAAAATTAAAAAATTTCGTGGTTAAATATTGTCTTTCGTTGAAAATTACTAACACAGTTGACTATGATTTTTTTAAAGGATTTTTTGGATTGTAGAATGTTTTTTTAAAAAAATTATTATATAATTATAGGGGAAAACAATTAAGGCTTCATAATCATGAACTAACCCTATGATTGTTTAAAAAACTTTAATGGGGGGAAGTTTTTAAAATTATTTTTCAAAATTGGTTAATTTTATTAAGGTTCATTCTTCTCTGAAGTGATCCGCCTGTCCTATCTTTTCGAGATTGACTAATGTTGCAAGTACTTTTTTTATCATTAACTGTAGAATTCCTTAAATTTTTTTTTTTATAGTTCGATAGAAATATTATATATTCTTTCCCTAAATGTATGGAATTCGTTTTTTACCCCCAGACTTCATCAAACTTTAGATAAAATGTGCCTCTTTTACCTGTATGTGCCTATTATAAAAGGCCTCCCCCCGTCCCCTAGTTTTAGCGTCCTACCTTTTACATACATGTAATGAAACTAGTGTAAACCTTTATTGTTTTACTAAATTATTAAAAAAATACTTTATTAAATTTAGTTATAACATTAATGTGTATGATTGGGAAATGGGTGTGTGTTTTAACTTTTTTTTTTAAAATTTCTTTAAATCTATCTTTGTGTGCAATATATAGTCTGTGTATCACATAATAAATTAAATTTTTTTTGTGTGCAAATTACAATTCTTTTATAAAAGTATATCCTTTGTTGCTATCCTGAAAGAATCTTCCTTCCTTCTCTTGAAATCTTGGTAATAAAATATTATTTATCTAAGATAAGCTATGATTCTTTTATTGTAATGGCAGGTACCTGTGTATATACACTGACGTCTCTCTCTCGCTCTTTTTTTTTTTGCTTGGATACTCTTTTTACTTTTTATTTTTTAATTAAAATCGGATCCACAGAAATGGTTAATTTGTAGACTATATTGATTAGATTTTCTGCTTCAAATGAAAAATAATTTAATGTAAGCTGGATTATAATACAAAATACAGTAAATAATATAGGTAAATATAGAGTTTATAACAATTTATTTCATAAGATATTTAATCTTGCGTTTGAAAAGTTAAAAGATTTTGTAAAATTGAAATTCTCGGCAAAATTATATTTAAAGGAATATTTTCTTGTGTTGCGTATTATTTAGTTTAAATAGCATTGATCAGTGTACGAAATTGGTTTCAAAATAAATACATGATCGCGGAAACTTCCATCTGAATAAAATTAAATATTGAATAGAGTTTTTCATTCAACAAATAGGTAAATATTTTAAATTCGGAAAAAATCCTGCTCCCCTTTTGCAAATAAAGTAAATTCTTAACTTAGGGAGGGGATTTATAATTGAGATTGAAACTAAATTTATTTTTCGAAATAACTGTCGCAAAATTTTAAGAATACATTCCCTGGTCTCGTGTTCCTGAAAATATTTAAAATTTAGGAATTCCTGATATATAGATATTTAAATTTTATTGAAAAAGAGTTGAACTTATCGTTGAAAACCCATATATTTAAAAAGAAAATTCGCATTGCTTTTCCATTAAAAATCTTACAGAGAGATCCAATATTAATCTTTTCCTATAAAAAAGTATCTCTTGGAATAATGAGGACTGCTGCGTAAAACAAAGAACCAGACTGCTATGTCCATACTTATATGATAGGTTGTTTATTAACGTTTCACTTTGATTCAGTACGGGACTGTTGACGACGGACCTTGTAATTTTGAATCATGGTCAAGTGATGAAGAAGATTCTTAGTTGACATCCTATCTTTCAAACTTCCATACCACGCCAAAGTGAGGAATTAAAACTTCAACAGATTCAATATATGCATCAGCATGGCTACACGACGGATCTTTAGTGACATCGGGACTTAATAGCACTCATGTCTCGACTGTAAGAACGCCGATCTTGAGCTGGAGATAATGACCATTTAGCTACCGCAGCCTCTACCTTAGGTATGAACTTAAAACTTGACGAGTGCGTTATTATTTCAGGTGCATTCTCGTCGTCTGTGGTTGGAAATTACGAAATTCACCATCAAATACATAGCGTGTAATATTGCTTTAGTATTGCGATCCAGAGACTTGTTAAGACCAACAGCTTCATTAATTCGCTATGACTTAAGATTGCGTTGTTTTAATAATGGTTTAAGTTATTTTCTCGATTTTTGTTTTAGCTAATTAACAGTTTTGCTTTTCAAATTTTTCGATTTGTTTTTACAAGTTAAGATATTTTTTCAGTTGTGTTGCTTCAAGAGAACGTGAATATTTTTTGTGCATTGTGTAGAAGCGATCTATAATTATTTTTAATTGTTTTCTCAGTTCTGCGTCAGATATTAAGTTAATTTATTTTTCATGTTTTCATGTCAATGAATTCGAGTTATGCAGTTTTTACTGTATTTTAAATTTTTTAAATCATGAAATCCACATTTGTAGGCTGACGTCAAATAATCAATCTTTCTAGTAATGGAGTTTCGTTGTTGGCATTGAGTTTTTCAAAATGTTAAAGTTTATAACGTGTCTGATTAATCAATAGAAAACTTTTAGCGACAGGCAGTCTTTGGTTTGTTAATATTTACACTAGTGTGATGTTTATTCAAAACCTTTGATCGATTAGTTTTTTCTTTAAATAAAGGGCTTCATTTTGTATATGTGCATAATTACAATTACGAAAAGTTTGTTAGAATTATTTATCTACGATACATTAATAAAATGAGATTAATTTTAATGTTGGAGGATTTTCTATCTGAAAATATGTCCCGAGTGTGAGTCATATTCTTTTTTTACATTGGGTGAAATCATATCGGTAGTTATGCACAATCTCACTAAAGCTTCTAAAAACAAGTAATAATTTATTTTTTTAAAAAAAATCAATTTTTACTTAGGTCAACAAAGAAATTTTTTATTTTAGTTAATTAAATTTAATTAATGAATTAATACTTGAAAAAACTGTATGAACATTATAAGTGTCATCCACTGCAAGTTAAAATATATATATATATTTGAAACCACAAGAAAAAATTCGTTAGAAAAACTTACTGGCACCGCTCTGTTGGTGCTAGTTCTAACTTCATCAGAAATAACGCAGAATAAATTTAAAATTTAAAAATAAAATTTATTTTATAAATTAATATTTGAAAAAACTGTATTAACATCAAGTGTCATCCACTACAAGTTTAAAAAATGTATTTGAACTTATTGGATGAATAAAATGTATTTTATTAACAATTGAAAATTTGAACAAGATATGTAGGAAGAGAGTGAACTAATAGTTAGGAATTGAAGAAAAAATTATTCCTCTTATTTTATTTGGTGTGAGTTTCGTCACCAAGATCTACATCAATAAATTTTACTTCTGGAATAAAAACCTATAATGATTATATATATTTCAAGTTGATACTGTTTCATTCAGCTTAAATACAACTAAAAAATTAGTTATATGTTGGATAATTCCTGTAAATCAATGGTCCCCAAACTCCTGGCTGCGAACCGGAACCGGTCCGTGGATCAAATAGTACAGGGCCGCCGGGGGGAACATTCAATTACTTCCATTTTATTTTCTATGGTGTTCTCTCAGGCTCTTGCTACTTTCCTTGGAAATCACTTTATATTTCATGTTAAATATCTTTACATTAATTTTTGGTGTAAATGTATTTTATTCTGAAGGGATATTTAAATATAATTAAATTGAAATTATTAAATCAAAATCTGAAATATAAACAATTAACGTCCCCCCCCCCCCTCAGCGACCTGCGGTTAAAATTATGAAACGTTGACTGGTCCGGGACGATTAAAAAGGCTGGGAAATGATTGCTTAGCTGAGGTGTTTTTGCTGCGGTTCATACTGATAACAAATATTAAAAGAAAGACAAGTTTAAAAAGGCGTTTTTTGTTTAAAAAAAAAATACAATCCAGTACTGGGTTAAGGTAGAGATTGATGAATGCTTTTGATTCAGAGTTGTTAAAAATCGTTAATGTTTTTCTATATTAAAATATAAAAAGAAATATTTTTTTGTCGATGTAGCATGTTGTTTTAAAATTTTTATATCTCAGTTTTAAAATTAAAAAGAAAAAACCTGTATGGCGTGATTGAAATAATTGTCATGAGATTTATTTTTATTTATGAAGCGGGATTTATATTTACCTTTTGTTCTCTGTATATTTACTGCTTGTCAGGAAATATATTTCACCACCTTATGCTGCAATCAAGAAAGCACATTTACTATATACCATGTTTGTAGGTTAAGCAATTTATTGATATTTCTTTAAACCAATCCTCTTTCAATTTAAATATAGAATGGACAATTGCATTCGCCACAAAAGAATTTCAAAATATCTTTATCCTTGTTTAATGAATATCTTTTCTTTGGGGGACTCGATATATATTCGTTTAATTGGCATTTTGAGTGTGAAGTTACGAAACATAAATTGAAAATATTTTGCTGACAAAACAGTTAATGCTGGAATTGAATAAAGTTTGCTTATTATTAATCTGCCACAATATATTGTCTGAGCGCATTATTAAACAGTGAATGACTGTAACCAATAGTTATTGTGGGCGATATTATCCTTATAAAGAAATTATTTGGCTTTCAATATTATTCTTCCGAGTTAAATTGAATTATTTAATATTTTAATTTTAATGAAATGAAATTCAAGTTTTGTACAATATTATAAATTCTATTTACGTTACACCTTATTAATGCCAAATTTGCAGTTCCATGAAATCGATCTTAATGTACATTGAAAGATTATTGGACATAATAAATATAACAGCTGCAAATACGAGTTTAAAAAATATTGTGAGATGTATTTCATAGTTTTTTAAATACATCTTGATTTGTAAAATAACAGCATGATGTATTTAAGATTCATATTTAATATTTACATATTAGGCATTATTAGATGAGTGATTGTTATTGACAAAGTTTTATTTTTCAAGTGTTATTCTGAGTGTGTGTGATAAATAAAATCATACGGAGGAATTCAACAAGCTTGCTTCTGATCTTGCATTTTCGTTTCTTTTTTTAAGTTCCCATCTACCTGCCATTTAAAATGAATGAACTTTATGTTTTAAATCCTAAGAATTTTTTTCTTTCTTCATCAAATCTAAGACTGATGCATCGATTTGAATGCAGTTAATGCATTCGAAAGGGCAGGGGGGGGGGAGTGTTTTTCTGAAAAATACATTTTTTTTTAAATATTCCGATTACTGAAAAATATTTTTCTTTCCTTCTTAATGATTTATTTGAAGGTTTTCAGATCTTTAATGTTTATAAATATTGTCGAATATCAGAGGTAAAATGTAATTCCAGAAAAATCTCCATTATTTTTTTACTCTTTTGGGTGTACTTTATTTGCATTTAAATCGAAACACTAGTCTAGCTTTGAGGTGAAAAGAAGAATTTCCATAAGATTAACATTATGTTTACAAATTCAAAATAGATGGCATACAGGAGCCCTAATATCAGCAAATTTAAATTTATGTATTGCTTTCTTTTAATTTCTAATTTAAAATCTATTTTAAATTATTTAAACATGTTTTTGAAGAAATAATCGTTTTGATAATTCTTTCTCGCATGTTTTTGAATGTGTGATATAAATTGCAATAAAAAGATTTGTATTAGCTTGTTTGATAATAATCATATGGCACCAAGAAGTAATAAACCGAAAGATAAAATGTCTATGCATTATTTTAACAAATCCCCATACATATAATATTATTATTATTTTTCATGCGTCAAAAAATAAATAAAATAAAATAAAAACTTAGAAATTTAAAGAACATTTTTTTTCATTGGATTTTTTTTTTTAAATTCACGTTTTATGTCTTATTATCTTAAGCAAATGTATGAATTTTTCTTGTCTTTGTAACTAAAATTGGAATCTTTGGTCAGAATTTATTTTTAATGTAATCAGAACAACCCTGACGTGTAAAACGTTATTTAAAACGTTTTAAATTGGGCTTTTATAAAAATATTTTTAAACTATTTGTATTAGTCCGTGTGCCATTTCAAATAGATTTTCGTTATAAAAGAATTTACGCTTTCTGCTCTTAAAATTGGTGTTTTACTAAATATTTTCCTCTGCGACCACAATTCAATAGTGCTTATTTGTGTGTGAATTTTTTTGCTGCTTTATAGAATTGAATGATAATTACTTAATAGAAACTTCCAGAGTGTATAAATTGTTCCGCGTTCTAGACCAGGTTAATAGAAATAAGTTTTTTTTTTATCATCATGCTATGTGGATATTATTTATATTTATATAGTAACCATGAACATGGGACATAAGAATAAATATAATGAATGAAGCTGAACGAAGAATACAGCTGAATAATCAATAAAATTTTTCTAGCATTGCTTATATAATGTATTATATATATATATATATATTACATATATAAAAAATAAGAACTAATGTACTGGGACTGATAGGATAAGGCACTGATAACTTTTCTTTTTTAATATACGTCGGTGATTGTGATTATTTTTTGTTTGGTTTTGCATTGTGGGTAGCAGTTCAGTATTACAGTACAAAACTAAATCTACATGTTATCATTTTTGTAAGATATCCTTGACATAAATAATATGCTGACTGTTTTTGTACAGTTGCTTGTACATAAAATACATTACTTATAACATATAATTTAATGGTATCCTTAGTTAATTAAATTGTTGTTAGTATTTTCATTTTTTTAAAAAATGATACTGTAAGTTTATGTGTTTTATCTCGTATGAAAAATGGGGATAAATTCTAAAAATAACTTTTAGATATTGAAAATATTTGTTCATTTTTATTGTGTCCCCGTGGAAAGTAAACTTTAAACTAATGCATTTTCCGTTTTCAAATCACAGCTGAGTCTTAATGAGTTTGCGTAATTTTTCCCGTTTGAGTAATTAATAGCCATGACTCCACACCTTGGCTAATTAATTACCAACATCATTAATTATAAAGCTCTTCCTATTGTATCTGTCCGAACATTTTTGCAAACTTAGCGATATGAATATTGGGTAGTGAAATTGGAGAGTGAGAGGTGTAGAAAGATGTTGCTTATGAAAAGAATATGGAAACGCGTGAGGGGTCTTTTTTCCCCTTCCCTTCTCAATTCTTTACCTTGCCGAATTTTTATTCCTCAATTCAATTTTCTTAAGGACTACGGAAGCGACTACTCTCCATCAAATGCACCTGTTGTCGCTGCGAATAAGGCATTTCTTTAGAAGATGTGGGAAGTGCATAAAAATGAAAAGTTCATACTCTGGATTTTTGGTAATGGATTTGAAAGGTCTTTGGAAAAATGGAGGGAAAGAATACGAGGCTGATAGTTACTTGTGAAAGTGTTATCTTTTAAATATTCTAAGACATTTTAAATAGATTGAACGATTTGTTATATAAATGGAGAAAATATGTTTGAGAGAACCGAGTAAAATATCTGAAACCAGTGTTTATGAATTGCGTTGTTGTGAATAACTGGGAAGAAACTTATATTTTTTTATATTTTGGAAATTTTAAATCTGCGTGTGAGAAGCATTGGGATTTTTTATTTAAGATTTTCTTTTAAACTAACTAACGGGTGAATCTTAACGATTTAAATTATTTTATTTAGAAACTTCTGCGGTCAAAATTTCGTACTTATTATTATTAAAAAAAAAACAAAAAACAAGGCTGATTAATGAAAGCAATTTGTAAAAATATGAAGAAATTAGCTCTTTTATGAGTCTGCCATTTCAAAATGTCGCCTCATTATTGCCCGTTTGTTTTTAAAGTAATTTTCATAATTTAGCTTATATTCCAACTAAAAAAATCGCCATCATAATTAATAAAAATTACAATATATCTTTTACATTTGTGCATCTGAAATGCGTGAATCGAAATTCAGTGCAAAATATACATCTTCGTCGTTCTCTTTTAGACAAATGACACATTAGGTTTTTTTTTTGTGACATTTCAAAACATATTATTAGAATTTAGCATCACATTTTATTTCACGGTTTTTAGTAATTTTTCCCTTTCAATTTCTTTTATAGTGTACATGATCGTGTGTAATTCTTGGCAGGAAATCAAGGATTTCTACTATTTTGGTCCCTTTCCATTTTGTCATCCTGTTTTATGACATAATACTCAGCAAAAATCGAGTTATACCAGCCTTAATTTAACTTTTATAAGTAGTAAATAATGCAGTATTTCATTGAATAAATCTTAAGCTTATAAAAATTTGCACACATTCTTTAAATAATTTATGTACAAAATTTTTGGTTATTTTTTTAATTATTAAAAACAATATAGATCTTAGTATGATAACTAACATATACTGATTGGGAATCTAACTATACCATTTGGATATGCACATACACTATATGATCAAAAGTATCCGGGCACCCCTTAAGATTGGAGATTCAGCAAGTAAAGTCGAGCTGCTATCTCCAAGGCAATTTAAAAATATTTAGACTTAACGATTGTAATTTCGCAGTTAAAAAAGTACATTAGGAGAAAAACGCAAGCTAAATGATTTAAACGTGGTAAAGAGATCGGTTAAGTCTGATTAGGAGAGTGTGTTTGTGATATTTTTACTGTGTTAGGTGTGTCGCTCTACTGTATATCATGTTATTGTGAAGTGGAAACGAGGGTGCAGGAGTTACGAGGGTAACTCTGAAATTTTTGAGATACGTGCAGACGAGAAGTTACAAAACAAAATTAACGGTTTAATTTGAAAATAAAAGTATTTTAACACAACAGACGACTTTTTACTGATTTTCTTCAAGTTGTTTAGCGTAGAGTAAATTTTAGATAGACAAGAAAATGGAGTTGACGCGAAAACATTATCGTGCTATGTTTTTTTAAAAATGATTTTAAAGTTGGATTAAATCAAGAGGAATGCGTTCAATGGCTGCAATTAACATTTGGTGATGAATCTCCATGTCGTGCTACTATATTCAGATGGTTTAAAGAATTTTGCAGTGGTCACAGTTCTCTCAGGATGAAGAACACACAGGAAGGCTGCGTTCGGCAGTAATTCCGTATAATGTGTCTGCCGTACGAAAAATGTTAATGGATGATAATCGCTGTACCTACCAAATGATACAGAAGGAACTTAACTTTGGATCCGCAGCCATATACAAAATTATTCATGAAGAATAAATGGGAAAAAAGTAGTTTGCCGTTGGGTTCCCCATAATCTAACTGAGCACCAAAAAGAGAAGCGTGTCAGAATCAGTAAAAAATCCTCTTAAATTGCTAAATGATGGGGGCCACTGCATCATTTCTAAAAGTGTAACGGGTGATGAAACGTACATGCTGTTTTTTAACGCTCCAACACGTCAAGAAAGCAAAGTATGGGTCTTTGAAGATGATTCCACGCCAACAATGGTGAAAAGACAACGACCAATGAAAAAATAAATGTATGCCGTTTTCTTCAGAAGTATGGAATTGGTCAAAGCCAACAAGCTGGAAGGACAGAAGACAGTAACAGCAAACTGGTATACCTCTAAATGTCTTCAAGAAATTCTCCAAGAAGTTAATGTTAGGGGACTAATGCTTCACCAAGACAATGCATCTTCCCATACAGCCGGATTAACAGTTGAGTTTCTTAAACAAAAACAAATTAAATTGATAGAGCATCCACCTTATTCTCCGGATCTAGCTATGCGTGTCTTTTGGTTATATTTTAATCTAAAAAAGAATTTACGTCGACGTCGTTTTCATTCAGAAGAAAAGATTGATGCTATAAATGCATTTTTTTCATCAATTCCAAGAAATGAATAGTTAGAGGCATTTAATCTGTGGAAAATTCGTCTACAAAAGTGCATTGATGCTGGAGGAGACTACTTCGAACACTCCTAAAAAATTTTGTAAGTATAACTTTAAAAACCTAGGAGTATCTCAAAAATTTCAGAGTGACCCTCGTATAACTGTGCAACCAGGATCTGGTAGACTATGTCGTCTAGTAGACAGTGATCGCATGGATTCAACCGAAAAAATTCATCAGGAATTTCAAGAAGTCTGTGGATTCAACATCAATGACAACTCGTTCTGTACTTCGAAATCTTGGTTTTCATGGAAGAAATGATGTTTGTAAACCAACCATTGCTGCAACCTAGCGAAGCGTCGCTTACAGTGTTACAGAAATTGACAACACTGGAATCTTAAGCTATGGCGTCACGTGTTTTGGAGCGACGAATCAAGTTATCTAGCAGCTCAATAGTAGAGCCTGGGTTTAGAGCTTGCCTGGTGAACGCTTTGAAGCTTAACTTTTTCGTGTCGCAAGTGAAATTTGGTGCGTAGACATAATGGTTTGGAATATTTTCAATGGTTTGGTTTGGGGCCTTGATTCGTATGCGTTGAATTCTCAAGACACGAACATATCTAGACATTTTGGACAATTCCTCACGGTCTTCATTGGGGCAACAGTTAGGAGAAGGTTAATTCTTATTTTAACAGGATCATGCTCATTTCCATTCTGCACGGCCTGTATGAACGGGGTTTGCTGACATGGATGTTTAAGATTGCAATGATCTGCTCTGAGTTCGACACCTGATTCCCAAAGGACGTCCATGGGATGAATTAGAACGCCGACTGCGAGTTAAACAACAACTCCAAATCGTTGACAGAGCTGACCAGGGGTCTTCTGCAAGAATAACGTACAGATGTTGCCGTAACATTAAAAAAATTAGGAGAGAACCTTCCCCACAGACTAGCAGCTGTTGTTACAGCAATAGGTGACCCAACATCATACTAGCTTTCGATTTATCTGTGCTAGAAAAGCAAAACACATAGGTATCCGGACATTTTTGATCATGTAGTGTATGCATCTAATTAAATTCTTATTTTTTTTGTTTAACATTTATAAACCCCGTGCACCACGCAATGTGTAACACGGGGGCATACAACACAGACAGAAGAAAGGATTACAGCACAAACATCCATGCCTTCTCCGGGATTCGAACCCAGTCCCTACGGCACCGCTGTCAGCTTCACTGACCATTATACCGGATGGGCGGCAAATTCTTATATTAGAGTTCATTTTACTGTGTTAAGTGTGTACGAGAAAGCTGTATCTTTTGCATGAATTTCAAACAAATCTTCATTCCTAAATCAATTCATAAATAAGAATTGTAAACTGAAAAATATCTGGAATGTTTTGTGTGCACTCGAAGCATACGATATGTATCTGCAAAAAGTACAGCATCTGATTCAGCCATGTCTTCGTGTGAGAAGTAGTAGAATTCAAACTTGGAACTTATTTTGAAATAGAAAAATTTGCGTTATATGTTATCATATTCTGTCTTCATTGTCAGTCATACACAGAGCAATCTGTTCTAACGAATAGCTCATTTTATTTTATTAATCCATTTGATCCTGTATGAAATTGTATTTTGTTTCCTACGCAGTCATGGTAAATGTATTTTTAATTTTGCGTATTAAACACATAAGTATATATATATATAACAAATATAAATTTTTCTCCGAATTTAAACGGTTATTGTAATTTTAACTGCTGTTAAATCTTCGTGATTTTTTAAAAAAAATATTGGAACATTGGTCTGTTTGAAAAAGTGTTCCGAACTTGTCCTTCCAACTTTAGATAAAAAAACCAATCTAAGTCATAGGTACTTTCAAAACACTTTAATTTTTTTTGTAATGCAAAAATTTAATGCTTTTGCATTTGTTAGGGACTTGCGTGGGTATTCTTGTCTTTTTGTCACTCACCTATACATTCTCTTCACAAAGGAAATGTGTGGGTAATTGGCTAACGAACGATTATACACGCCCATCCTAGAAAATATTCAGTTAAAAAATTGATATTATACATTACGTGACTTATACTCGTCTACGACCTTTTTAAAACATAGCAGTTTTGAAGAGATTTGATTAGTTATGAGATATGTGTTTCTTTGTAATAATTCTGTTTATTTTAAGACTTGAAAATGCACTAGGTTCAAAATTTGGTAAATGAAATTTGTTGTCGCATAAAAAGAATTTACTGCGCTAGGAATGCATTTTTTTAGAAAGGAGAAATATTTGCTAACATTGTGTATTTATTCCTGGATGTAAAGTTAACGTATACGAAAAAAGAATAGTATTCTGCATGTAAAACAGAGACACTTAAGATGCAGAATTCTTAAAACAATTGAATTATTTCATAAACTTGCATTTTCATCTTTATAATGATAAAAGTGGTATTACTTCCAATCAAATTATAAAAAAATTAAAAGATAAACAGTCAAAATCCAATAACTTTAAAGGTTTGTGCAGTTCTGTCGCACAGGAAACATAATCGATACATAGATAAATAGAAAGACACGTGTGATGCTAAATTATTGTGCCCATCATATCTTTTTAAATTAAAGAAACAAGCCAGAACCTCATTTCCAGTAAACTGTCTTGAAAGGTAAATGGATTAATTGGATATTATTTTGATTTGACATTACTTTTAAAGGCGAAGACTCGAAAGGAAATTAAATATTATATTAAGTTTAACTTCGAGTTGAAAGAAGTAATTCTTACAAAAGTCTACATCATCTATGTCAACAATGCGAATATGTATGTTAAAATTCTTAAAATATATGGTTTTTGAATCCAAATATATTCATGCATGTAATTGCAAGCAATCTGTTTACAGCAGCCATAGCCATGAATTTTGTTCTAAAGAAGCTTAAAGATGCAAACAGTACTATAAGTAATATATATATATATATGCAGCTTTCGCGTTTCTCGTGTGGGAAAATGTCGTACAGATCTAAGTGGTTTACTGCAATATTTACACATTGGTATAAGCAACGTCTGAGGAATATAATTTGTCACAGTTCTTTCTTCAATTAAATGCTGTAAATTAATAGTTGACCTGCTTGAAAACTTGACGCTGCAAATCCCGCTGCATTTCTAACAGCTCATGCGACTGGATCTTCTATTTCAAAGGAAGTAATACTTGAAATTGATTCAAATTCTGTTTTAGTAACGGAATCAATTTGTACACAACAACCATTAAGTGTAACAGAAGAACTAGATAAAGTTATAGAAGAGGGATATGTAAAAACGCAGCCTATATTAGATTTGAGACACTGTCATTAAAAATTCCAAAAGAAATGTCTCTTTTTGAAAATGGAGGGAGACATGGAAAGAACATACTCCTATTTAATGATGATAAAACGTACTAGTGTAGAGTCTGAATGAGCAGCAGGAAACTTTGCAACAAAAATAAGAAGCCGTCTGAACGATGAAACGCTGGAAGAGTTGTGTTTTTTAAAAGCTTATTTACAGGAACACAAAAAATGAAATGGTTTTTTGAATTTCATTATATACTATTTTTTTAAATGATGAATTAAGTTTTGGTTTGATTTGTTTCAATAAATAATCCTATTAAACCAATTTTTTAATTATGTTTTCAGTTTTGATATGTTATTTCAATTACAGTAGGACGTCGTTAATCCGAATCAATTGGGACCGGACACGCTATTGCTCGGATAACCGAAAACCGAATGCGATCCATGCAGTATATGATACTGGACACTATACAAATATTGAAAATCATCACATGCGGGAAACGTGCTTGAAGAAAAAGCAAAATAGGTGCAAAATGTTGCAATTTTACATTGATTGTGTAAAATAATCACTTATTTTTCGCTGTTCCATTTTACACCTTCGTTTTTTCAATGCAAGGTATCTGATTCTCTTCAGCAGCAGTAGTTGAGTAGGACAGCACTCAGATTGTTGTTCGCACCACTCCATGGCTGTCTCTAACGCAAAAAAAAAGCGTCAGCACATTTGCTACTTCCGTTGCTGTTGTCCTCGTCTTCATCCGTTTCATCGTCGACAGGGTCGGATTCTTCTTGCATGGAGGTCATAATCTCGTCATCAATTAGCATTTGAAATCCACAGTCTTCTACATCCCATGCCATCCAGGTTTCTACATCAACAAAACTCAACAAAAGAGCTCATAAACACCCCCTCACTTGGAAATAAACTGACCTAATATTACGCGCAAATGTTTACCAAATCACACACAGCTGAAATCCCCCAAGTGTCCCTCACCTTTGGTTTTCCCGTCACTTTTGACCTCACAGGAAGCAACTGTTGAACATTGCACTGTTCGAAAACGTATCCGGACTTTGGTTCGGATATTTGACGCTCCGGATAATAAACGTTCGGATAAACGACGTTCTACTGTATGCTAATGCGTATTTTTCACATGGGACCACCAGGGATCCCGTGTTTTGGATAATGTAATTCCGAAATCCCGGGATTGCAAACCCTAGTGGTTTTTCCTTTTCGCTGCTCCTCGCATACCCCTTGGAAAGGTCTTCGCACAATCTTACGGCTACCCCACTTTTTCTAGACTTCTAATGTACACAGAGGATAAATTACTAAAATGTCCCCTTAAATATAGTCTTTTCTTTATGCAAGGATTGAGACATAAAAATTTCTGTATCTATTATATATCTATAGTAATACATATTTTTATTTCATGGGAACTGTGTATGTGCTTAATAAAATGTCATGACTTGTTTTCGAAATTTCTGTGTAGACATGTCATTTAAAAATTTTTGTATTAAAAGATAAAAGATCTTTTTGGAATAACTTACAGTTATAGTGACATATAACTTAAAATATATATAAAAAAAGTAAAAATTTAAAAAATGCATGTCGAAGAACGTTTAAAAGATTTTACGTTTTAGAATAAAGTTGTCGAAGTTTTATTTATTTATTATTATTTTTTTTGTGTGAAGAATATCAAAATGGGTTCTATCTTATTTCGAAGCAAAAACGAGATAAGATAAAAATCATACCATCATAAAGTCTATATTTGTTAAAAGGAAATAACTTTAAATCATAAGGCACTTGCTTGAAAATTTTTCATATTAGCTGCCGTGACACTACTTTATTTAGAAAGAAGACGCTTCCATTTTTATCTTTTACTGTTGCAGGGCATGCAACTTTTACGTCACAGAAGCTTTGATAAAGTATACAGAAAGTTACGTTGAATTGCAGAGGTTGTTTCTTTTATATCTAGAAATGATGGTTTTCTAAAAATATGTATTCATAAAGGTCAAAATGGACATTTAATGTTTTTTCTTTCTTATAGCGAAGAAAAATGCTCGCAATGTTGATATAAGCTATTTGTCTAATTTTGAAAATCTTGTGTAAGCGTTAAAAAGAGATGTCTCCTCCCCTCCTTTATATATATTCCAACACAAGTATAAATTTTTTTCGGTTAGAAGGGATTTATAAATTAGTTGATAAATTTGATTAATTTCCGAAATAAATAATTTTTATTTTGAAAGTAAATCTGGCTACAGATTGATTACTTTTTTTCCGCTAAAGTTTATTTAATAAACATTAAAAAATTGTCCACAAAGGAATTTTTAAAATTGTTCTTCGATTGTCTTAAAGCATTTTTTTATGATACTTTAGTTATTTCTCTGTTCTCGCTCTTTATGCATTCAGAACTTTTGATTCACATTATTTAGCATTGTATTTTTGTCCTGATGTTAGTACAGTGACCTGAATATTTAATAGAGTTAAGAATTACAAATGGACTTGAAAATGTATTTTAAATATTTATCATTATTAGAATAAAGTGTAATTATTTTTTAATATATTCATAATTTTGATACGTATAATCTATTTTGATTTCTTTTTTAATATTTTTAGTTTTAATTCACATTTTTGACTAATGTATCGCTAAAATGTAATCTAGTCAAACAAAATTTTAAAGGCTTGAAAAGGTGGCACCACACCAGGTGTATCTTCGAAGTCAGTGTATCATAAAAATGTTTTTTAAGCAAGCAATTTCAGAAAGTAATTTTGTTTGTAAAACGAAAAGTCTTTTAAGCATTTTTCTAGAGAATGACTTGTGGCCGGTGGTAGTCGAGTGATTGCGAACTTATTGTATTGTCGTCGTTCACAGATATTAAATCAGAAACATCAATAATGAAGATCAGTTCTTAACAAAAACTTTAATAAATTTATTGGTCCCATTATTTTAAGGCCTGGACACCTTCAAAGCGTGAAGCGCTTCATTCGGAAGTACTATGTGAAACAAAGTTTTTACTTAAATAAGCATTCATACGTTCTCAGGTGGTTACAATTAGAAATTCGTTAAGGAATTCTTAACACTTGTAGCCAGCCTTGTCGAATAATGCCTAAATCCACTAATCCTAATGCCACTGAAAACTCATCTTATAGAGGAACCAAAGCATATTAAAAGGTTGAAGCTCCAAGTCCTCTTGTTGGGGTGGAATAACAATTTGAAAAGTTAGGGACCAGCTTAGGTGTCGTCCTCGTCCGTTGTCCAAAATTATAAGGTCCGTCACAATAGCCCTTACGTTGCTTTAGAGTGCTACAATAACAAAAACCAAATCAAGTGAATGATTTGTTAAAAAGTAGGTCCGCACAAGCAAACAGAATATAAAAATATTATCCTCCCCCATTAAAAAAGTATTCAAAAAACTTCATTCCGTCCTAGGGCAAAAACCAAACCCTTTAAAAATAGTGGTATGAGGTCACATGTGAAAATTACTTAGAAAAAAACCCTTAAGATTTATTTCATAATTTCAATATATTTTTTTAGTTGCGATTGATTTACTAGATTACTATATATAATATTAGTAGCCAGCCTTATACTAGTACTTCAGCAATAAAGTTAAAAACGAGTCAAAGCATTTTGTTTGAAAAATGAACTATATTTTGAATACGGATATATATATTTTTAAAATAGCTTCATGTTTAATTCATCTCTTATATGAATTATTTAAGAATCAAAATTCCAGATTTCTGTTTCTTCTTAATACAATAAAATCCAGTAAAGCTTGCGTAGGAAATATCAAACACCGAATATATGCAATCGAAAATTCGATACATTTGCATAAATTGCTCTACATATTTCTCATGTTTAAATATAGAGATTCTATTGTTTTGAAAGCGATGTCAATTGAAAATCGAAAAATCGTTTTTCCAGTGAAATGTCTCACCGATAAATCGATATTATTCGCTTTACTTTCCAAACATGTCTTGGGGAGAAGGATTCTAAATTTTCGGAGCGATCATTAAAGTATAATCTTTCTACTCCCCTTCTCTCTGTTTTTCCTAATAGATTACATTTGTCATTCTTGATCTATGGATTAGTGTCGATATTTCTCCCTAGTTCTTCATTAAAGGAAACTTATTTTAATCTTTATCTTTCTTCAAATGCATCATTCTTAATGTTCTCAGTAACATTTAGTTAAAACTCTACGAGTAATGAAAGACACGAAGAATTGAATTACTTTTCTGCCATTTAATGGATGCGTGAGCTTAAAATAATCGTACTCCTTGCCCCCTCCCTTTTTTTTTTTTAAAAAAAAATTATTATATTTTAGTAAAGTATTTTTCGTTACGATAATCTGTTGAAAATATGAGATATGTGAACTTATGCATCGAAGGGCAGGTATTGTCAATGATATTATGCGCATATTTTAAAACAGGGGCGAAGAATTTGCAACACTGTATAAGCTCAAATTTTGCCCTAAAAGCTTTGTATTTGTATTAAGTTTTTTTTAAATCATTTGCTGATAATAATATACTTTGATTGTGCTCTAATAGTTAAAACTTAATTATTAATGTATAGCATCTCTCTCTCTCTGTATATATATAAACATGAATTATGCATCTATCTTAGTGTTGTCTTATCTGAGTTCTTTTAAACACCCTTTTATAAGCTTCACTTGTGTGTGTATGTAACGGAATCTTTGAACTCAATTTTTATCCACTTTAAAAGGTCAGATTAATACGAAATTTTGCTCACTTGTCTAGGACCGATGACAATACAATAGTTTAATAATTTTGTTCCATTTTCCTGATCAGGATAATCAGGATTAACGATTTCAGATCCCATCCCGCATCTGGCGACTAATTTCAGATCCCATTTCTAGATTTGGTGACAAATTCCAGATTTGGAAGATTGAGTTACTAATCAGTTCGATTAACTAACTATAAAAGGATGTTTTTTAGTTTTTTTAAAAACTATAATTCATTATAAATGTCCAAATCTATCTGTGCTTTTTTTTCCCTCAGTTTGAATGTATGACTTTACTAATCGAATTGATAATTTTACTGTCTTGGGTAAAATATCAAATATTTTATTTAAATAATTTCGAAGTGGCATGTGCTTTATGTTTGAAATTAAAAAACAATAGTATATGTGTTTAAATGCATGTAACTGAAAACTTTTTACTGAGTCTTAATTTTATAATTGAAGCTTTAAAATATATACCATATGTGTACTATATCTGTGATCAGATTGTAGATGGATTTAAAGTGTTATTATTAGATTGAAAGTAAGCCAATACTGTGCCTTTCAATTTTTAAATGCTTCCTTAGCTCTGCTGGAGCCGATGTATGTGTAGATGATTAATATTAATCATATTTAATGTATGCCTCCATTTTAATAAACTATATACATACGTTTTCTATTAAGACGTATAGTTTTAAGTATTTATTTATATCAGGACACTAAATAGGAAAATTAGACATATCTTTTATGAACGGATGCTATCTAAAATATTTTCTCTCACTATATAAAATTTTGCCCTATAAAAATGTTAATTTTTAACTAGTTTGATTCTTTTGATTTTGCACTTGACGTAAATTCGTTGAACAAGTTCGTAATAAAGTTTCCATAAATATGACTTTAAATTAAAATTTTCTTTGAAAATTTTATACTTAATTTTTTTCCCAGTTGCTCACAGTTTTTTTTTTTAACTGTTATGTTAGAATCTGCTTAGTTCCTTCTACTTTCATTTTATTTAATGAACTTTTTTTTCTTGAAGTAGTTTAGATTTATGTATTTATTTATTTTTTGTCCGCTTTGTTTATATTCATGACTTTAAAGGATTTTAGAAGAAATATTCTGATAAAAACAAAATTACGATGATGTATCGCTGTACCTGCTGTCAAGAGTTTAATGAAACCGTGAACAGAGGCATTAGACCATGATAAAATATGGAAGTGAAACGATGAAAGACTTTTAGACTTAAGACGTCACGCAATTACGCGCCTTACCGCTGAAGACAGTCTCTTGAAAACTACAAGCTTGTATTTGTTAGAAAAAAAGATTTCTTAACTGATAATGTTTTTACGGCGAATTGTGTTATTAAATTTATTATTCATGCCCTTTCCATACCAAAAAACGCATATAAATAATAATTATGTTGAAAGGAAAAAAGTTTATTTTCCAAAGTTCTATAATTAACAATGTGCTTCATAAATTTTGAAAGGTTTTTAATTTCACTGATGCACCTTCGTAATATTAATATATTTAATTAAAACATTGGCTAGATGTGCATGCATGAAAGAGAACAAAAAAATCTCATAAGAATGATTAATTTAAAATCTTGTATCTTAAAAGAATTCTTATTTTTAATTATAAACTCCACAGAAAAAGATAGACTTAATTATTAAAATCACCAGCATGCAGTTTTTAATAAAAATGATAATATAAAACTGGAATTTTTTGTAAAGTATTTTGTTGAAAAAATTATAATAATACTGCTCTGATATTTATATAGAGTTATTTGAAATAATATTTATTCATGATCTAACAAAAATGCATTCACTTAAAAAAAATACACACTTCAGTCCTGATCCATAATAAGAGAATAAATTATATTTCACATTATTCTAAGTTTGGAAGGAAGAGAAAAAAAAAAAAAAAACGCGTGTGAAAATTTGAAGGGAAAAAAAATCTTTAAAATTTTATTTATACGATGGCATTTTGTTTGAATGGGTTGGGGGATATTGAAGAAGTCTTTATTTTTTACCTTATAAATGTATCGAAAAATATTTTACTAAACCACCTTGTGCTAAATGATTTTAACATAAATAGTCGAAATGAATAAATATAGAGAAGTAAAACACATATGCCCTGGAGTGTTTTTTTTAGATATGTTAATACATTCGTGAGAAATCTTAATATATACAACATTTTTTTTTAAAAAAATTTCTTAATATTTTATTACGTTCTCTTTTTATTTTATCTTCATTCGTTTCATTGATTATAGGCCACATTTCTCACTAAAACTATTTCTTGGAATCTTAAAACGAAATCCTTTCTCTCTTCCGCTATATTTGTTTTTCTTCATTGTAATTGTTCACTGGCTCCGAATTGTGGAGGAAATTTTTGCCTCTGTGGATCTGTCCCTTCCTCTGCATCCTCCCATCTCTCACTATGCATCCTCCCTTTGATTTAGGTCGCCCGCCTTAGAGACGCCAGAATGCCGTCGTCTTTGTTAGAATAGCGATGGACCGTCCAGCCGTATGTATTTTACTCCGCCTTATTTTATGGTATCACTTTTCGGTAAATACCCTATCGGAAATGTTAGTTTTCTCCCCTGTCTTGCTTTTATTTTTCTTGCTTCAATCCCCCCCCCTTTCAAAATCGCCCCCCCCTTTTTTTTCTTTTTCTTTTGTGACATTTTACCTAACATTGTTTATTTTTCGCTCTGAAGCTGTTTCGGTAAATGTTTATGTCGTGAAAGAGGAGGTAGCAGCCTCGTAAATTCCATGTGAATCATTTTCACCGCTCGTACTCAGCAGCATTTTATTTTCGCTTTTAAGTTTTTACTATAGAGAGAGTTTATTTCGTGCTCTGCCTTCTTAAATTTAAAGTGCCGCTCACTGTTAACATTCCCCTTACTCGAGTGAAATTTTCATGGCACGTTCGGGTTTTATGTTACTGCTTACTGCCTTTAAGAATGAGGAATAAATTGATAAAATGGAAGACGAACTATGCAATATTTATATCTATGAAAAAAAAATCATTCAGTCGTATTTTGTGGTTTTTGATGCGTCTGTATTTAAATATTGCTTCACACGAGCTGAAATTAAATAGGAATGTTGATACAACGTTTAAATAAATTTTGTGGGATTGACCACCTTGCTTGCCCTTTGAATTGACAGCTTTGCTTCTCAAGTACTATACGGTTACACACACATTAACCATATTTTAAATGTAATCTATTTTTTATAAGGGGAAAAAACCAAAATATTTGTGTTTCCCTATTTACAAGTTTTTTTTTATTAACATTTGATCTAAAATCTTGACTTTTTATGTTTTCTTTTTTTCATTCTTCCCGTTCACAGACCTAGAATGAAAAGTGTGTATGTTGCAGTGTTTAGAGCAATCAATTATACTGTATAACTTGAAAACAAAGCTAATCAATATATTTTATTAAAATATTTATCTTGCTGTAGAAACGTATGCTTTGCGTAACTATTATTATAAAAACGCTATTTTTTCGCTCTATTGAACTTAAGGAATATATATAGTTTTATTAGATGTCTTTCGTTGATACACTAATGTTGATTTACGTGTATGTGTTCACATTTTGTCAGGGAGTGAAAAAAAGTTAGTAAAGTTGAGCTTAAAAAAGTAGTGTATTAAATTCAGAAAAATTTTGAGTTTGTAAAATAACATGTATAACTAATGTTAACTGTGATTCGGTTAAATAACGCTAACCGAATAATTTCCAATATTCTTACTAGAAAAATTTCAAAAATGCAATAACTCTGATGTTTTGAAGAAAAAATAATTCTTTTGTGGGAAATTTTAACCTTTTTCTAATATTGATATTTTATCTAAACTCTCTATGTTATAGATCTAAGAGTTTTGGGAACTTTTTGAAACAGCCTTTAGTAGAATGAAAATAATTTGCTGTAAAATGAAAAGCAATGGAGGAAAAAAATTAAGGTCTAAGGAGAAGTCAATTTTTTTTTTGTTGATAAAAAGTAGTAAAATTTCTGCAATAAATAAAACCCGATTGTTTTCTTAAAAAAGCAAATCGACTTATTTAGTATAAGATAATTTATTTTTGACAAAAATGTAATATTATTAGTGCATCAATTTTTAGTCTTTGATAGGCTATTTCTTAGTCGATTTCATGTTAAATACTATTTAAAACCCTTTTACTTTTATTCGAATTTCGATATACATGATGTTTTATAATTTCATATGTTTTTTTATTGAAATGATTATTAAATGACCTGAATTTACTTTCATCGATTTTTATACATAAATTAATTTTGTTACAATCTAAATTTGTAAATAATCGTAATGCTTTGTCAGTTTTAAATTAATTTTTTTGTTCATTGAGCTGCGAAATTCTTTGCATTAATCTTACGATTAGTGTGGTTTTTTAGATTGATTTATTTTTAATCTCTTCACGTTATCTTTAAATGGGACATTTTCTTTCCAAATACTATTGAAGTCATTTATAAGTAACTAAGTAAAACATGCTTGCATATACCGAAGTCAATTAGAAATTATTTGTTAAAAAGATAATAGATTTCATCAGCATTCATATAGCTCTGGTGAAGAATTTTTTTATGGGGCTCGAATACCTTATTAGGTTATTTGTAGTTAATGAAACTTCAGTTATACATACATAAATATTTGGACTGTGTTTTAGATATAGTATATTAAACATGGAATTAGATGACAAGAAAATCAATCACATGAGAAAATTAAGTACATACTTAAATAAAGTTAGATTAATCTCTAATGTAACAATAATTGTAATGATAACATGAACATATAAGGTGCCTAAGTGTTAGTTCTCATATATAATTTAGGCAGCTAATAAAAATTAATCTTTATAACTGAAAAAAATTATATATAATAGCTATCTATCAAATAGTACTAGCATTAAGGTTCATTCATGTGATGGGTTCAAAAAATCAAATTTTTTTTATTTCCATAAATTGCTCTCTTAACATGCCTAGAATACGGTGGTAAAGTGATTTTCGAAATCGTTATAAAGAAGCAAGTGTTAGAGTGAGTGAGTGAATATTAACGTCCCGCTGTTCAGCTACACGAGGGCTTTTGGGGACGGTCCGCATAATTTTGAACGATGGTCAAGTGACGCGGACGACACCCGAGCTGGCCCCCCTCTCCTAACTACCACACCACACCAACGGATGGAAGCAAGTGTTAGAAAAGCAGCTGCTTGGAGCGCCTATTGTGTACAGTCGGCTTGATACTATTGACCGTTCTATGCAAATATACATTCATACGAGTATAGACAATTTTGTAGCAGTTTAAAAGGAAATATATCTATACTTATTGAATATTTCGTCGAACTTGTTTTAGTCTTCGCCACCAGGCATCGCTGACTGAGGGTGTTAAGATCTTCATTGTTTTAATCGGACTTGAAACTTTAAACGCGTTTTTCTCAAAACTGTGTTTTTCAAACTTTCCTCCATCGTATCTCAAGAAAGGTTTGACCGCATGACTTCAAAATTATAGGGTAGATTCAGCACATATATACGCACCAAATGGACTACGATCATTCAAAATATTTCTATTTTTTATAACAAAAACATAACACTTCCTTTGAAATTCGAAACCTTTTCTTCAGAAGTCTGCCAAAAATCGAGTTTTTGATCTTTTCACTTGAGTATAGTCTATTCTGTGCATTTAAGCTTATAGATTAAAACGCCGCTAATTTTTTAAATTTCAGATAAGCCTATCAGCCTGAATCATAGAGGACGTAAGCGTCCATTCTTTCGAAACGGGTGTGTTCAGAGCGCTATTACTCACGATCTATTGGATATTTTTGGCGAAATATTTATATACATACTCTTAAAATACATATAAGTAAATGATAAAAAAAAACTTAGAGTTCTTACTGGTCGTCAAAAAAAATTCTATAAAAATGCTTAAAAAACAGACCATCACATGGGTGAACCCCTGTAAGAATAAAAGAATGTATACAAATATGTGTTATATATATATATGTAATAGAAAGATTTTATCCACACATATTGTAGATTTATTGATAAGGCAGTTGTTAGTCCGGAAGTGTCTGTAGGTTCATCAATCCTTATACCGTGTCTGACAAAACAGTAACCAGTATTACCAGATGTACTGTTGAATCGGAGAATAATTACGTGCAATATTTTTCATACGTGCATCAGTTCCTCTTTTATGGATTTGAATAGTTTCCTCATTGTTAAACATTTCCGAACAAAAGAGTATTTTCAGAATTGAATATTTTTTGCTGTTTGACGCATATGCGCGTTTGGTTTTCCATTCAGCCTTGTGAAGGTCAACTATTCCCTGCTTTGGAGTTCTGCAAATCATTGTGGTTGTTGGAGACATAAATTTTAATTTTCCGGTCGTTTGATTTTTCTCTTTAAAAACAGTGATCAATTTCAGTTTTTTAAAAAAAAACCGTTAATATATAATTTATTATATTTTTTTCTCGCTTACTTTTCAAGGAAATTGAAAAAAAAAAAATGTGTGTGTATTGTGTAAATAATTCTCAATTATTTCGACACCTTTGAAGAAAAGCTGTAATTTAATAAATCGTCGTGCTTTTACAATTGTAAAGTATTTATTTTTGTGCTTTTTTATTATTATTTTACTGTTTTTAATAATTACATTATTTTAATATTTTTTTGAAAATTTTATACCCCTTTCCTCTACATTATTTATGTTATAAAACCGTTTATTGATCACGTCATTTTTTAAGAAAACAACCAGCCTTTTAATTATGTCTTTCAATTAATTCTGCTTAAAATAATGGTTTTAAGAAAATCTGTTTTTTGAGCCTTACTTGAAAGAATATTTTGTGCGCTGTTCGGCATATAGATATTTATGTCAGTAGTTTGTAATTTGTGGCAAAAATTATCATTATTTGGACCAGTTCTTTATATTTAAAAATATTTTGGGTTGCTTATTTTAAAGTTTCATTTCTTTAAAAATTGGATTTAACAATTTTTTTAAAAAATTCTATTTTGATTTAAAGATAATATTGTTGAAAATAGAAATGCCTATAAAAATTATAACTGTGTATCCAGTGTGTCAAAACTTATACATATGCATCAAATATTGTGTTTAATTTAAAACTTTTCAAAATTTAATACTGAATTGGCCCTCAATAAGTAATCTTGATAATAGTGGCTTAGTAATGTAAATGTTTCGAATTTAAACTCCTATGGGACAAGATCTTTATCAAGAACAATGAGGATTATTGTTCATTAAATTCATAAATAAGTTTTTTTTTTTTTTTGCTATAAGACTGTAGGGATAAGAATTGTTGTGAGTAGATTTGAATGAAATGAGCTTTAAGAATAACCAAATCAGACTTAGTTCAGTAAACCCAGTGAGGAAATTCAATTGTTTCATAATCACTCTATAAATTTCGCAATAATAAATAATAATTATAATCAAATAAAGAAAATATGACCTTGTTTCGAAATCTGTGACAAGGATTTTTGATTTTTATAATTACGAGTAAGCACTAAATTGTCCCTTATCTAATGAAATGTGAAATGTCTATTCGATATTCTTATAAAGATAAATTTAAATTATTTGGAAATAAGTGGTCTTACTACTACGTTTAAATGTATTGAAATTTGGTGGTAGCTTACGCAGATGTAGTTGTCAAGCTTAAATAAAAAATTAACATGTTGGAAGGAATTTAATGTGGAAGTTCCAACTCGGGTGTCAATTTCATCTAATTTTCGTTCTACAAGAATTAACTATAATAGGGTACGGTGTGGCTTTTAATTGTAGCGATGTAAATCCAAGCAATATAGTCTGTTAACATAAATCAAATGTTTCGTTGGCCGGGGTTAGCTTAGTGGTTAGAGCATCGGTCTCCAGACCGGAAGGCCTGGGTTCTCGATGCCCGATACCACCAAATATCCTCCGAGTACACACGGAGTACCTGCTTGTTAAATCAGTGGGTCCGAATGGTGTCGCCATCTATCGTGTTGTACCGAGCAAAATCGTGCTGTCACCTTAATGGGGCTGAAAGCTTAGGCTAACGGCAGGCGTAAAATTCTAGCCCTTTCCGTGGACCTTGATCTGATGTTACTGTCGATCAGGTGGCATAAGCAACAATAACAAATGTTTCGTAATTATTGAAACAATTTTGACTTAATTTTTTTTTGTTTTGTTATTCCAAAACCATACTTAATGTATAATATACTTAACAAGAGTTAACTGGAAACTTTATTTTTTTAAAAAGCATAATTTTTTTTTTTATCTTCATAAGGAGTAATTTTTCACCTTTCAGTACTTTAAGTGAGATTTTATAGTAGAAGTTTTTTTCCAAACATTACCTTTTTTCTGCTATTTTATCTTTAACTGACAGGTTATCAAAGTTTTTTTATATTAACCACTGCGACTTTTGCATTGATAAGGAGATGGTTTTATTAAAAAAAAATTTAAGTCCTCACTATTTTTTTTCCAGTATAGATATTAATGCTTTCTCTAAGCAAACTTAATAGTTTTTCAAAATTCTCGATTCCATTTCGTATTACGGCTTTGATACGATTGGGATACTTCGCCTCATTTGTCGGGTTAAAATCGTGGTGATTTTAAAACGTAACGATCACATTCATTTCCTATAATGATGTGCTTAATAAACTGCTGAGGATTCGTAGAGAATATTAAAGCTTGGAAAGAAACATTTATTGAAAATTTGTGACATATTATAGTTAATAAACTCTTACTGGTACCCAAAACGTTATCATTCGTATTCGGGAAAAAATATTTATTTTAATGGAAGTAATTTAAAATATATATCATTTGAAGAGCATATAGATGATATTTGAGTGTTTTCCCCCCAATTTTTTTTATGTTATGGTTTTTCATTTGAAAGTGAAACATGATAGATATATGTAATTGGTAAATATTCCGATCACATAAATTGACTATTTTATGATTTTTATTTTACTCTCTTCTCGCGTTTGTTAATATGAGGTTGGTAGGAAATGTTTTTCTTCTCTTAATGAAATGTTGCTCCACTTTCTGAAATTACTTAATTCAAGAACTTTTTCTGGACATATATGAATAATTTTTCCCTCCTAAAGATGCGTTTAGATATATTATCGTTTTAGATTTCCGTGAGCTCATTTAAATGAAAAATCCTGTTAATTCGACAGAATTTAGGTATGAAGTGAAAACCAATTTTATTTTCATTTGAACTTCAACAAATATATAAACTTTTTTTACAACCTTAATTCATTGTATATTCCCAAGTTCTGTACGAATGCCATTAAAATTCTGTCTTCTGATATATGCCATCAATTTTTTTTTAAAGCAGTGAATGAGTAATAATTTCACAATGTGATTTAAAGCTAGCAACATTGTTAACCTCGGTTTGGAGAATTTATTTCCACTCTCTCTCCTCCAGCGATGCGGTCATTTATATTTCCTTGCAACTTTTTTCCAAGATAAATGCTCAGATCAGAAGATTTTGCAGGCCAAGGTATTAATGAAATTGCTACCTGTACACTTTCGAGAACTTTACCTAGGAGGTTTGTTTGATGCAGTGCTGATTTTTTCATTGGATGCTTGGGTCGGGCGCCCAAGGCTCCGGAGGGATCCAGAAGAGCCCGGATAACCGGACAACCAGATTTTCTGGTTATAAATTTTGATCCTCCTAATAGATTTTCTGCGCCCAGGGACCGAAATGAGCTTAAATCGTCACTGGTTTGATGTGTACGGAGCATTATCGTCCATAAATAAAAATTTAAAAGAACACATCACCACGCACCTTTGAAAAGTACATAAATTTCTAAGATCTGATCTCGATACCTCTGGTTCATCAGAGATTTTTTGTTGGAAGCGTGTAGAGGCGTACGTCCATCGACCATTTTCCAATCCCGTACCATTACACTTGCACTACCGAAACGACCTTATTTCATAATATTCGAAGGACAATTTCGCTCTCCCGATTCTTACCATGTATAAAAGTCCTTGGAAAAAAAAACATTAAACTGAACCTTGATTCATCAATAAAGATCACATAGGTTTATGCTACAGTCCAAGTGGCTGCTACAAGTTCTGAACTTCTCTGTCAAGCAGCAAACTTCCTGTTCTATGTATAGATATCGGGAATCAGTTGTTATACGTCCATGAGCTTATCTAGGCCTTCTTACAACAGTTCTAGAATTCCCAAATTATTTCTATGCTTAGAGACTGTCTTTCTTGCTTATTACTTTTATTATTGCGTAACCTGGTCCTAAACGCGCAATAACTCGCCACTTCACAAATTCGTCCAAATGTTATACAGAGCCATAACAAAAAGTTCGAAATTAAACGCTGTATTGTTGAAGTTCACTCAGGTATTCACTAGAAAATCATTTGATTTACTATCAATTGATGTAATTCCTTAATGTAAATAATGCAGTAATTAGGGTTATCCCTAAAAATGCCCTGCAAAAATGGCATACAAATGGTATTTGATGTATTATTGGATAACCAATAGATAATTTTGAGCAAGAATGATATATTTGTATTTGTGGCGTTTGATATTTTTGTAAACAACAGCAAAAAACCCAATTTATAATCTAATGTTCGACATAAATTTTATATGATCTTAGTCGTTAATTCTTTAAGCGTATTAACGTTTTTCTTTATTTTTAAAAATATGTTTTAAATAATTTAATATAATGTATTTTACTACAAAATAAAAGTATTGATTTTCATTTCAACTTGGCTTTTAAATGGCTTGAAACAGAAGTTGAATATTTTTAAAATAAAAATTTAAATATTCATATATGTGTATTTCGAACTTGATATCAATTTCAGAAAGGGGGGAAAAAACATTTTTAGCATCTGCCAATGTGTATCTACTTTTTTTGCTGACAGAAACTAAACTTTCCGGATTCGCAAAAATTGCGAGGAAATTTTTTCCTCCCGTCGTGCTCTTAAAATATTTTTCTCGTTTACAGAACCTTTTGTATCATTCAAAACTTTTTTTTTCTTTTGTAATATTCGACGCTGATGAATCGCTATTCATTTTTTTCTCTCTCCATGACTTGATGTACTATTTTTCCATGCTGCTATCGATCCTGAGTTAGTCCGATCTTCAGGAATAATGGATTGGGCAATGTCTTTCTCTCTGTATTTCCCGCTCTTTGTCGATGAATTATTTATGTTAACGGCAGAGTGAGCCCGAGAGACCAAAGGTTCCGGTTTAAAAGTAGGTGAGTGGTATATATGGAGAAGAATAAAGATCGCGCCGTTGGAATTTTTTGGTAGGAGCTGTTCATGAGAGAGAGAACTGTCAAGGGGGATTTAAATTTGCTGCTGAATAAACGAGGACGAATTTTATTAGCAGTTGTTATAGTTTTTAGTTTTATTTGTAAATTAGTTTTCTTGTATTATTGTTTTTTGATTCGATCGAGCCTGATCTGAACATTTTCAAATTATTCTTTTAGGGTTGTTACCTTTTTTAAATAATGTATTTAGAACTTCTATCCATTACATTCTGTAGAATTTTGCTCAATATTGTTATCAGAAAGGGAGAAGGTTAACTAGCCATAACACTGAGCGAGCCTCATTTTTTGAAAAAAGCTGACCTCACTTTGCAATATTTATTTATTCTTCAGCATTCTTCTCTCTTTAGTGTTTTCTAAATTTTTGCTATCCGTTTTAATGTTTGGCATTCAAATTATTCTTGTATCTCAAATAAAGTTTAATACGTTCGTGAGTGTTTGTTAACGTCGCACTATAAAGCAACACGAGGGCTATTGGTGACTGACCTCATAATTTTGAACTACAGTCACGTGACAAGGACGACACCCGAGCTGACACTCCTCATTTCCTAACTACCATACCACGCCAACGGGAGGATTTTGAGTCTTGACAGATAAAACGTGCATCGGCCCCTCCACGCGGCGGGTCTTAAGTGGTATTAAGGTTCGAACTCATGACATGCCGGCCACAAGTTCGTGACTATGAGCTCTAGGTTACCGCCGCGGCCATATAAAATGTGTGTGTGTGTGTGTATATATATATATATATATGTCTAAAAAGCAAGACTTCAAATTTGAGATAAAAGGGGCAGACGAGGACAGAGGGTGTTTTATTAAAAATATACGGATATAGTAGATAAATGACGAATTTTGTCCTCTGGGGAAGAAATAAGAGATTAATAAAACCCAGAAAGGGCTCTTTCCATGTTAAAATGTGAAAGCAAACATTGTAGTTTTGTTATTGTTTTTTCCTCCCGCCTTATTTAGAAGCGATGCGAAAGCTGTGTGATTGACATACCTCATAATTTAATCCAGAACTACTGTCAAGTGACGATACCTGAGCTGGCCCCTTATTCTAGTAGTTTCTTTACCGCCGCCAACGTAAAAGTAAACACAGATGCCTTGGCAGGTGTTATCATTATACTTGTAGTTCAAGGCACATTTAGTTGCCCTCATCGCAAAAAACTAAAAAGTAAATCATACAAATTTGTTCGTATGATTTCTTTGTTTTCTCAAATAACTATTGTATAACTTTTTAAAAAAACATTTATAAATGTATACTGAATGAAAAAATATATAACAGAAAATTTTATTGTATTATTTCCAGAAAATGGAGTTTTTTACTTTTAGTATTTTTTGAAGAGTGACTGTTTATTTTGTTATTACACAATATTTATATTATAATTAAAAATAAATCTCTTCAGCGCCTAAAATGCAACCACGATTGCCTATTTAGAGAATCTAGTTTGTCGCGATACTTTGATCGCAGGTGTGAGAGGGTTCGAGTAAGAATCGGACATTTCTCAAGTTAAACAATTTTATTTCCTTTTTCACTTATTAGACTTTATCAGAATACTGAGAATGCACTCTAATAACTAAACCCGAGGAGCAAACAAACTTATTAATCTAAGTATAATATAAATATAAGCATTTATCTATTTTCCTGAGGGCTCTTGCTTCAACACTTGCGTAATCTTGGATTAATAATACTAAATGAGACTCTACCAGTCGCTCTCACTATGCTTTCTTCTTATACTCAATTTTCAACCATCACCTCGCCTACTCCACGACTAGCACTAAAATAGAAGCTTACATTTACATAAAATCAAGTCATCTCTACGGTTCAGTTAAAACCACAGTTAAAAAGTATATTTTACCCAAGAAGATTAGTGGAAGCCCTAATAAAACCAGCTACAAGTTTTAAGCGGCATAATAAAAAGATTTTGAGCTAAATGACATATGTTATGTGGAATAATTTTTTTTCTGTGTCACATAAAATATAATGTTGCTGGGCAAGGCGCCCTTTGAATGGTCTTAAAAGTGACCCTTAATATTGCATCTCGTTGTTCATGAATCCATTCTTACATCTTACTTGTAAATTGATTTTATTTGAGATCATTTTTAAGTCAGGTAACCATTTTACTAAGTTCTGGAAAATTTCTAAAGATTCCAACAAATTTGAAAGCTACCACGCTGAAAAATAACCGAGGATCATTTGCTAAATTTATATATATCTTTTCAATTGAAAGTTCGTCCAAAACAGCCTGAATATTAATATACAAAATGTTGATAATCAACTAAAGTAATTTGTTGATCACAATGTATTTAATTCTTGTCCTTTTGTACGTTGATAAAAACGAGTTATTGATTATTGCTAATTAATATTGCCCAAATCTCTCGACATTTATATATATTTCTGAATTAATTTCTTCAGTCGCATGTACGAAAAATAAATTCAATAATATGAATTTTTGACGCCCGAAAATAATCGTTCTTAATTTTTATTCAAAACAGAAACCAAATATTATAAAATCAGTGCCAGAATTAATAATGCACTTAATGATAAAATTATTAATATGTGATAGATTATTTTAATGTTTTTTGGGTGCTTTGTTTTAAGTAACAGAATTTATGTGATAAGTCTATGGATTCTTGTTTAACGTATCTAAATTTTTATGTGGTATATCATCAAACAGTAAATTGTGGCACAAGATTAATCTGCCTTTGTGCATGTAAATCCGATTTTAACTAAATAGATACAATGCGAGTGTGTCTATTAGTTTCATGTTTATTTAAATCGACTAGCATAATGACAAAATTAATAAAGGAATGGCCTGTCTTCAAGCCGTATTATGGAAAATTAATGTGAATCTTCTCTCGACGGAAACACCTGATATCCGTGAAACTTCTTGATGCGTAAATGCGTTTTTTATCGCTACATATCTTTATTTTACTATTTTTTTTTTAAAGTTGAGAGTCTGTATTCTAATTCCCTTTCGAGTTTTAAGTTTGCTTTAAGGCATGTGTCTGTTATAAATTTAGTTCTACGTTCACAATATTTGTAAAACTTTATTGTATATTCAGTTTCTTACGAAAAGCTTTCTACTGTTTCCTTAAAATGAACCAGAGTGAAACGATAAACGATTATCCTAATAAAGACACTATTAAAAAAATTTTACATTAATTTTTCTACGAAAAACTCTGAATATAAAAATACGTTACGACCTCCAATCACGTCTCAGAAGTGTTTGGTGATAGATTAAGGAAGAATGTTTGTCAGGAAAGCATGTATTCATCCTGCATCTTGTTGGTTGATTCATGCAGTATGTGGTCGGGCGTTATCCTTTTGTTAAGAACATTCGACACCCCCCAAAAGGAATGCCACAGATGCCAGGTGGGGCGTTCTACAGATGCTGCCGAATTGGACCTGTCCCCATGTTGGCGCCACACTTGTACACGGTGACTGTCCCACGACAAACTGAAGCGTGACTCTTCCGAGGATATGAATTTATGCCATACTGTCGTCTACGTCGCTCTATCCCGACATTATTGCAAATGCAGTCGTCTGTGCTGTGAGGTCAATAATAATCTTCCTAACGGATCCCATGAATGTAGACCATTGACAACGAATCGAAGGGTAATAACTGGTCGAAATGGGAACGTCAAAGGTGTCCTGTACGTGCTGCAAAATGGTGCAGAAGTGGTTAGTGGGAATGCATTGATCCACGCAACCGCTTGTTAGTGGATGCGACGATGCACGCATTTTGACGTCCTTCTGGCCACACCGGCATCACTCATACTTGCCACATTTTCTGGTTCCAAGCATTTTTACCACAGCCGAAACATCATGAATGTGTCTAGGTAGGTGTCAGCTGAGATTTGATTTGTGAACTGGTAGTGATACCGCCATGCCTCTCCTAAAATCGTCTATAAGAATTGCCTCTGTTGGCGGTGACATAATATTCTCTACTGTTACGTTTGCCCTCTGCGACAAGGGGGGGGGGATCTCCACAATGATTTCCCTGCCAAAAATAACTGCGCAAATACTGCCTATTTATCAGGTACTTTCCTTTATATGCTACTTAAAGTGTACAGGTGAACTGCGCATTTCACATCATTTGCATTTTTGGGTGAGGTGCGCCTACCCTAAAATGTGCAGAATTTCCTGACCACTCTTCTTGGTGGTGCATTTTCATTGCTACATACTGATATGTTTATCTGAAATTTATCAAACTGCGTGTAGATTATGCTAATGAGAAGATATGAAATTTCTGCACTGCATTTGCTTTTTAATTTTAGTTTTATTGTTGATGTCATTTTTAGTTTTTATTTAAACTTACTCTGAGTGCTTTTTAAAAATAAAATCTTTTTACTATGAGCCATGTATTCTTTCGTTGGAAATTTTGTTTGCTCTGAACGATTTACTTTTAAACAAATCGTGACAAAATTCGTAAAATGTAAGGAAAAGATTAAACGTAAGATTTGCAAATGACAGCTAAATAAAATAAAATAAAAAATTACGTGGTTTTTTCCATCCTTATTTCTACCTTTTGTTTTCCATTTATAAAACATGAAAATTTATGATGGCAATGTACTTATATTAGAGTTTTATACAATAAGTGTTTTACTTATTTCTAATTTAAATCATGTTTTATAATAAAATAATTCATCTAGGGAAGTTTCAAATGGTTCATTTCGTATGTTTTTACCCTCTCATTTTTATTTCCGTTTTGATCTTTAGAATGCCGTTCGATGCATAGATAAAATGAAACGATGTAATGCCACTTTGTTTCTGCTACAAATTTTAGGTGCTTCTGTTATTGCCTTGTATTGATGCGGAAGCACGTTTGGCGACTGCAAAACGAAAAGAAAGTTCTATATCTCGATAATAAGGCTGTGATGGGTTTCCATGCCACGTGCTCTCACTGTGTAATCTGACAAAAACTTAAGTACAAGTATTGTGTGTGTTGAATAATAAATGTCTTTTTCTCGTGCATTGTGCATTCCAAAAGTCTGAATCAATTTTTGTAAATGTAACATTATTTTTCGGTCCAAATTCGGTTTCGTTTGAGGGTTCCTGTCGTTTTTGCGTTAACTTTCTAACCTTCGTTTTAGAATTTTAAAAATTTAACATGAGAAAAAATCAAGTATTCTGACAAATCACAGAATTTTTTTCTTAAAAAAAATTATTACTGGAATAAGTAGTACATTACTGATTTATTTACTAACCCAAATGTAGAACTAAAGTTTAGAAAATTAAACACAGTTCTTGGGATCGAATCGATTTGCGTAATTTATTTGCATAAGAGATTAAGGTCGAAAAGGACAGACATAAGTTCTCCAATCATTAGCAAGAAGGGCTTATTAAGACGAACAGATTATCTGCATTGCTCCAGCTCGAGATGCTGTTCAATTATTGGAAACGTCATTTAATTCTGACTTTCTCATTGCATAACTTATATAATATAATTGATGATTATGATTGAGAAATCTAATTATCCGAATCATGTGATTAAAATGATATATTCAAAATTAAAATGTGAACATAGACCCGGAAAGGGAATTTTATCTATCGTTGCTTTGAAATTGCTGTATTCATGTAGTAATTTTGTTTCTTTCACATTATTTATTTATAATGTGTTTATAACAAATTTTAAAAAAAATATTCTAATTTTAAATGTTAAATGAAAAGTTAAGGAAAGTAATTATATAAATAAGATTATGTAAAGTTTCAAAGTTTTTAAATTTAATGAAATTACGTAAAACTTAATCAAAAATCGAAGGATTTCTATCGAGATGTTCCATCAATTATTTTATTAGGCAATATCATCATTATATTTTAATGATCAAAATCTTATGTAATTTCTTAGGAAACTTATATCATCTGTAATTATTTTTTTAATTTTTAAGTTTTATTTCGCTTATTAACTTCAAATAATTTAGCTTAGAATTATGAACATTAAATTGTGAGATATAAAAATATAATTAAGATTGTTATTAATCATTTATTAAAATTTCAGTTTTGTGTACCTTAAACTAAAAATATTTTTATATTTCTATTTTAATTTTTCAAGACTTTTTTTTTTATTTTACAGCTGCTTTGGAATTAGGTTTAGCATCGCAATTGACTATTGAATTTTACGTAAAAGATCTATGGTTTTTTTTTTAAACTATAAATATTTTCATGCATTCGTTATATAAATGTTTATTTTGAATGCTATTTTTTCTACTTTAGTCCTTTTTCACCATTCATCGCACTTTCGAATGCAATGAATAATATTTCTCATTTTAGTCTTCCCATTTTTTTTAAAAGCTTAATTATCTCTTTGATTCACATGCAAACTTTGAAACGCAAGCTTTTCTAAATGTTTGGTTTTTTTGTTGGATAAATTTCTTGTTTGAGTGTGGGAGGGGGTGTGTAAAACTTTTGTCTTTAAATAAAAATCGTTTCAAAGAGATCTTTAGATGGACTTTTTTCTTCTTCTTTTTGCTCTCTCTCTCGAAGTCCAAAAAAAGTTAACTTTTTAAAAGTATTGGATTTCTTCTATTTCGATAGCTGTTTTTTGGAAAACGAATCTTTTCTTGAAAATTTTCATGAAACCTTTTTTTTTTTATTTGCGCGAAGAATTTTAATTATCGTTAAAGGATTGTTTATAAACATCTCGAATTTTTTTCATTTACGTAGCTTCTTGTTTGTGCTTCTTAACGAGAATATGCGATTGAAAATAGTAATTATGTTTAATTGCATTTGTGTTTTAACTTAAAAATCTGTAACGCGAATATTTATATCCCTGTTTATAAAAAAAATATTTTTACTTGCCTTACTTCATACTAGGAAAAAAAAATAATGTGTAGAGATGAAATTAAGCATTTTCATAACATGAATGTTATTAAATAAAATAATTTATGCAATTATTCCACTTATATTTTCAAAAAAAAAAATTATTGAAGCTTTTTTTTAAATTTAATTAAAAGTAATTGAATCAATAATGGTATGGAAATATATAACCATGCATTATCGATTCTTTAAAGTGGTAATTAAACAAAAGTTTTCAATTTTAGAATGATTGATTACACTGACAAATTTTTCGTAGTGAAATGCCAACAAATTTAAATTACTAATTTGATGTTTGTGACTTTAGAAATATTTATAAAAAAGTGAAGTTGGTTCTCTTTTCCGAGATGTTTGTGTTTAAATATATCCTATGAAAAATCAGATTGTTGCATTTTAAGTGTTTTGTTTGTGCACAATTATGATTAATTTTGTGAAGTTCTTATTTAAAACAAGTTTTGCTTACCCTGAATCGCAATTTTGAATAAAAAATAGCTAGATTACTTAAAAATGGTTTTATAATTTGAAAACTTAATAACGAGGGAACTCAAGACGCCGGCGAGTCATTACGATTGAGCAAGGCCGAGCGCAGACAGATAGAACTGCAATTGAGTTGTATTCACTCAGGTTCCACTAAGATGAATATCATCAAACGTTATGACACGATGATTTTATTGTTCATTTGGAATAAATCTATTTATTGTATAAGGGGGTGTACGAACGGACGCATTTAAAATGTATCGGAAGTGAGCTAATTCTACTGATAGTTTTTGCTATTTTTCTGGAGAATATGTAAACACTACTCGCAAAAGACTCATGATTTATTTAATTAAAAGTTTTCAATTAAGATTGTTTTGGGCGTTTGTTAGACAGAATGGGCCTTGGGCGCTACTTTCTTGTTTTTACTGTTCTACCGGACTTCGAAAGGAGTCAAAGGAAAGATGACTTAAATTTTTCTTTCGCCATACCAATGATCTGTTGGGAATTTAAGCATTTACAAGATTGCTATTTTTGTATAATTAGTAGCAAAAGGAATTATTTTTAAAAATCGATAGCATGTTCTGTATCCCAATATCGGCTATCCATTTTGCAATGCCAGTATCTTACAGTGATACGCTTCCTGTAGCATTCACCTGTTAATTGTCTTTTAGTTCATGAAGAAAAAGATGCTTGGCTTTCATCAAGGACATTATGGAAAATTTTCTCTGGAATTTTGAAATTATTTATATGTGTATTGTTCAAATATCGCTAAAAATTTTAAACACTTGGATGTCTCGTCATTAAAAAATTTCATTTCTTACGCTTTCACTTGGAATTGTTTTCTGGATAATATGAGAGCTATGAACGATTTCACCTACAGATATTTATTATGGATTATCTTTATAGCGCAATGAAATGCAGAAGTGCTTACTCACTGTTGTTGGTTCATCGAGAAAGAAGCTACCCGAATAATATAAACGTAAAAATAGGAATTAATGTACTTAACATTTTAAGAGTATTAATTTTTTCTGCTGTATAGAATGAGTGAACGTATGCTACAGGTAAACTTAATATTTTGTACTGTCTACTAAACTGATCATTTAATGGCAAATAAATACATATCATCCATTTAACAAAAGTAAGAAAGTTATATTATCATATGTACTCAAGAATGTGTAATTAATTGAAATGTGCTAACTTTACATCTAAATCAGTTTTTATTTATCATAAATTTTATACATTTAGGTTT